>CAMOHE010049992.1:0-30405 GCA_946598075.1 Artocarpus hirsutus | reverse complement strand
ACCCAACCTCTATAAATAGGGAGTAAGTCTAATGAGTTATTCAGAGATAAAAAAGACAGATCAATAGAGAGATTAAGAGTGATACTCTAGTGGTGAGAATCTGAAACTCCCTGAGAGCTCTTGTTCATAAATCACGAACACTAGCTTTGGGTTCTCTCAATTGATTGGAAGGAGAGTCACCTTGAGGAAGAGCTGTACGTGTGAGCCCACACTCACTCCGATCGTGGATAGAGAATAGCAAAGAAGACCAGTTGGTTGAGGCTCTTCTGGAACGTTACTTCTCTACACTATTTTCGGGAGCTTTTCGACGAGTAAGAGGTTAGTAAGATCAGGTTAATTTATACATATAGCATGTCAAACTCATGTTTTGGAAAATACTCTGTTTTAAAATTTTTAAAATTCCGCGCTAGTATTATTTTTCCAACAGTTTTCAATACCATGTCCCGCACGTGGTTTTCCAAAGTGGGATGTGTTGGTCATTTGACAAATTGTTTTGTTTCAAAATTTAAATAACAATTAAAAATAATCAAAAATAATTAAAAATTACTAAAATAATAAAAAATATCATAAATTTAAAAATTTCACATAATGATCAAACCAAGTTTAAAATATTAATTATGGCACATTAATTCACCATTTAACACACTAATAATACTTAATTAATTTCGGAGTGTTACAACTCTCCACCTCTAAAAGAAATTTCGTCCTCGAAATTTATAAGTCGATTCAAAAACAAAACAAATGCAGATACAATTCTCACATACTCGACTCTAATTCCCAAGTGGCTTTATCAATCCCGTGATGCTGTCACACGACCTTAGCTAATGAGATCTCACGACGACGCAAACTAATCACTTTACGATTATTGATCTGGATCGGCACTTCTTCATACGTCGTGTCTTCTTGAATTTGTACATCCTGGAACGAAATAATCTTATCCTGCTTAGGTGGACACTTCCAAAGCATCGACACATGAAATACGTCGTGAACATGCGAAAGTTCTAGAGGAAGGTTGAGTCGAAAAGCAACCACACCCACGCATTGAGTAATCACGAACGGTCCAACATATCTTGGCACGAGTTTTCCTTTCACTCCGAATTGCAAAATGCCTTTACGGGGTGATACCTTCAGCAGTACAAAATCTCCAACCTCGAATTCCAAGGGTTGACGTCTTCTATCTGCGTAACTCTTCTGTCGACTCTGAGCTGCTTTCAGTCGGTCTCGAATCACGATGATCTTCTCGTTACTATAACGGATCTCATCTGACCCTAGAATAACTCTATCTTCTGATTCGGCACAACACACCTGTGATCGAAACGGTCGTCCATATAATGCTTCAAACGGTGCCATACCAATACTCGATTGATAGTTGTTGTTGTATGCAAACTCCATCAGATGCAAGTACTTCTTCCAGTTCCTGCCGAAGTCTAACGCATAAGCATGTAACATGTCTTTGAGGATCTGGATAACTCGCTCAGATTGCCCATCGGTCTAAGGATGAAACGTTGTGCTGAAGTTCAAATCTGTGCCCATAGCCTCCTAGAAGCTCCTCCAATACTTGGCATTAAACTTGGTATCTCTATCTGAGGTGATGAACAGAGGAACTCCATGCAATCGCACTATGTTCTCTATATACAACTCCCCAAGAATCCTCCTCGAACACGTCGATTTAGACAGAATGAAATGAGCTGACTTCGTTAGCCTGTCGACCACGACCCAATCGCATCATGCCGCTGCTCCGTCCTCGGCAATCCGTTAAGAAAATCCATCGTCACGTGTTCTCATTTCCACCCTGGAATAGGAAGCAGTTGAAGCTGACCTGCTGGCTTCTGATGCTCGGCTTTCACCTGAAGACAAATCGTATACTTGGCCGCGTATTCTCAAACGTCCTTCTTCATACCTCTCCACCAATAGTGCCTCTTCAAGTCACGATACATCTTTGTACTCCCCGGATGAATGGCGAACTGAGACTTGTAAGCTTCGTCCATGACGGCCTTCATTACTTCTGCAATAGCTGGAACCGCTAGACGCTTCCTGAAGTACAACGATCCATCTGCATGTACTCTCCATTCTTCGAACTGCTCTCCGTTCTAAATTTGCATCCAGATTCCCTGAAGATGCTGGTCCTGCCACTGATTCTGCTTCACCATCTGAATAAGAGCTGGGGTCGTCTCCATGTGATACACCAAAACGCGATCGTAGTCTTCTTGATACTGTAGCCCGAACTCACTTACTGTCGCATCTCTTTTCTAATCTTCAAGAGCCAAACATGCAAGTATCCTTGAAGATTTTCGACTGAGCGCATCTGCAACGACGTTAGCTTTCCCAGGATGATACTGCAGTGTGAAATCGTAATCCTCCATGTATTCTATCCATCTCCGCTGCCTTAAATTCAAATCCCTCTGAGTAAACAAATACGTTAAGCTCTTGTGGTCGGAGAAAACTTGAAATGTTGCCCCGAATAAATAACATCTCTAGATCTTCAATCCATGAATCACCGCTGCGAGCTCCAAATCATGAGTAGGGTAATTCCGCTCATAAGGTTGTAACTGTCTCAATCTATATGGTATCACGCGTTCATGTTGTATCAACACGCATCCAAGTCCATGTCTTGAAGCAGCCGTATAAACCTCGTACGGCTCATCACTACTGGGAATGATCAACATTGGTGCTGAAGTCAACCGATTCTTCAATTCCTGAAAAGCAAGCTCACATTCTTCGTTCCACTCAAACTTGACATTCTTTCTAATCAACCTCGTCAACGGTGCTGCTACCTTTGAGAAGTCCTTCACAAATTTTCTGTAGTATCCTGCAAGTCTCAAGAAGCTACGTATCTCTGCCACATTCCTCGGTCATTCCTAATCCACTATGGCTTCTATCTTAGACGGATCCACCAAAATACCATGCTCGGAGATGAGATGACCTAGAAATTTGACCTCTATTAACCAGAATTCACACTTTTCCTTCTTGGCGTACAACTGGTGTTCTCGCAGAGTCTGAAGCACGATCCTAAGATACTGCTCATGCTCCTCCCAAGTCTTAGAATAAACCAGAATGTCGTCGATGAACACAATCATGAACTGATCCAAGTAGGGCCTAAATATCCTATTTATCAAACCCATAAAAGCTGCCAGAGCGTTCGTCAATCCGAACGACGTCACCAGAAATTCAAAATGTCCATACTGAGTCCTAAAGGCTGTCTTAGGAATATCCTCTTCCTTAATCCTAAGTTGATGATATCCTAACCTCAAGTCTATCTTTGAGAAATACTGCGAGCCTCCCAACTGATCAAATAACTCGTCGATCCTGGGTAAAGGATACTTATTCTTCACTGTGACTCGATTCAACTGTCGATAATCTATAAATAACCTGAGAGTACCATCATGCTTCTTTGCAAACAAAACCAGTGCTCCCCATAGTGATATGCTATTCCAAATGTATCCCTTATCAGCAAGTTCTTGAAGCTGCTTCCTGAGTTCCTTCATTTTTGCCTCCGCCATCCGGTAAGGTGCTATAGAAATCGGTGTTGTTCTCAAAAATAATTCAATACCAAATTCAATTTTTTGATGTAGTGGTAATCCTGGTAGCTCGTCGGGGAAGACATCTTCAAATTCATCTACCAATGGAATCACTACACGTCTTCTCGAAACACTGGGCTCTCCTTCCAAATCCATGAAGATAGCGTAACAAACTGCGTTCTTTTGTCCTCCAAGACATGCCCTAACATGATGCTCACTCATTAACTGATCACCACCACCCTGGTAGGTGATTACCGTTCCCCTATCAGACGTTAGGGTTACTTTCCTAAGTTAGTAGTCCACCACTGCACTGTATTTGGACAACCAGTCCATCCCTAGGATTACATCATAGGTTCTCATGGGGATTACAATCCAATCACTTTTCAAAATTTCATCCCCAATCTTTATTTTACAAGCTTTACAGACACTATTCACACACACCCACCCTAAGGGTGAAACTATAACTAAGGGGTTGTTAAATTCTTCTATCTCTAATCCCAAGGCATGTGCAAAAGAGCTCGAAATGAGAGAATGAGTGGCACCAGTATCAAATAACACGTGTGCTAGAGACTGAGAAACCATAATCGTACCATCTACAACTGCGTTACTGGTTTGGGCATATGAACTTCCTGATGTCATCATGTGAACTTGTACTAGAACTTTCCCTTTTCCTCTATTAACACTATTGGATCCTGGGTTAACTAGTCGACACTGCTGCGATGATGGCGACTGCACACTGGCTGTACTCGACGTTCGTTATTGAGGGGCGTTATGCTGAAAATTCTATGGTTGGTGTCCTTGCACTGAATATGGTAACTGCTGAGGAGAGAACTGATGGAATGGAAGCTGAGGATACTGCTGTGGCTGAGGTAGGGTCTGAAGCTAGGGCTGGCGGCTAGCTCCTTCTCCAGTCTGGAATCCTAAGCGAGTACTCTTGATTAGGCAATTCTCTTGATGTGTCATGGTTACTGGCAATAGTGACAATGGAAACTGTAGGGGTTGCTGCGCCCGCTGCTGGATGAATTACTGCTGCCGTTGTTCATGCCACTCTACTTGTCCTTCTCCGGAGTTGGTCGACTACTATCGCTTCTCATGCCTCTCCTTTGTGGTCCTCTTGACGTCTTGGCTCGATTCTCATAGTACTGTGCATAATCATTCTCCACTGATATCGCTGATGACACTCCAAAGTTCCTGAGTCACAGAGCTACTATCTGTCGTCGAATAGGAGCTTTGAGTCCTTCCTGAAATTTGATACGCTTCTCACGCTCTAATGCCACTACAGAGGGAGCAAACCTAGCTAATTCATTAAACTTTGCTTCGTATTCCCAAACTGACATATCGTCCTGTTGCAACCTATAGAATTATGTCGCCTTTTGATCCCTGTATCCCTGCGAAAAATACCGATCATAGAATAGCTCCTCGAATCTATCCCAACTGATGTTACCATTGTTCTCTAGGTGTTTAGCTTGCTTCCACCATGTGTTAGCACCACCCTCGAACTTATATGCTGCAAATTCCACACGATACTCCACTAGCACACCAAGAGTATCCAGATGCTTTACGATCGAATCTAGCCAATACTCCGCCACCTGTGGGTCCCCTTTTCCATCGAAGGTCGGTATAGACGCATGTCAAAACTCTTTAAAATACAAATGCCGGTGACTAGCCTCGAAATCGTCAGGTCTTGCCTTTGCTGCCATCTGCAGGAACGCAACAAACATAGCCCTCATCATTTTTGAACTCGGCATTAGCTGTCGAACAACGTCTATGTGCCATTCTCTCACTTCTGAAAACAAAATTTGGACTGTCAGTGGTATTTCATTGTCATACCTATGTGTGCACAATTCCCAAGGTTCATAACCTTGAGCTTTGATACCATTCTGTCATGCCCCGGAGTACGGGAGGTGTCGTGTTGAATTAATTAAGTTAATTAAGTGGGAATTTAGGTAAAAATTAGGTTTTTAGAATTAAATTTATACATAAAAAATGTGATAATTTTAAAATCTTTTGTAATGAGCAATCATAATATTTAAATAAATAAAGAGAACAAATAAAACAATTTAATATGGGGTGAATTGAGTATGGGTCCCACTGGCCCACATATTGTACACACACATAGTATTGACAATATTACAATACAACTACAGTCCAAAGAAAAAGAGAGTTAACAATTTACATGCCTTGTCTTGCTATAATACAACCTACCAAAATCCTCTACTGGTCGCAAGTCCGGTTAACGGACTCTTCTTCGATCCTAAGCTGATATCCACCTATGGGGTAAGATTTTAAAACAGGTAAAATGTGAGCGAAAGGCTTAGTGAGACTATATTTTAAAAATAAACAGATAAATAGTTTAATCGAACACTTTTTAATAAATAAAATAAAATTAAATAAGTACTTTCGTTTATCAAAAGCATATTGAAAACAGTTTATCAAAAGTACCTTTTTATTAATTCAGGCAAACCATGACATTCACCACCGAAGTGACCCAGTTGGGTTTCGGGACCTGCCCCCAAGGTTGTTCACTACACGACCCGATCTCTGATATGGCATCATGCCCGTATATCTTTTTATAGTTAAAATTTCTATTTGTCAAATATAATCATTAACATTTATTATGAGGTTTATTATGAAAACACCTCAATCTACTGTTTGAGAAAACAGTTAACAGGAAATCATTTTTCAACCAATCATTGAAAATATTTTTGTTAAAAATTCTTTTTGAAGCCAAAATCCTTTGAAAACTAGGTTACCAAGAAAGAGGGGTAGAAATCCTACCTCAATACTCGTGCCGGTGTCCCACACCGTAATCCCAGTCCACTATACGTTAGCTCCACGGATCCACCCACAACCTGAAATGAAAATTAGGTCTATTAGTATCTAATCCGAGATATCCTAGATTATTAAATCATCTCATAGTGTCCTAGTGTGCTATTTAGGTTTATAAAATCATTTTATAAATTTGGAATTTCAATCGAAGTTTAAAATAATAAAAACGGGTGAAAATCACAAAAATTGCACCATGCCTGGTCGGCCTGCTGGTCACCCTAGTTCGGTCGACCGAACTACACAGTTCGGCCTGCTAGAGGTCTAAGTCCGGCCGGCCGAAGTTGCTAACCAAAGTTTCCCAAGTTTGGCCTGCCGGTCGGATGAATCCGCCCTGTCGAACATATGAATCTGGCCTGCCGAATTGAAAAAGTTTTAGAATTTTTCAAGCACGGGTCTCGACCTCCCTGAGCCCAAATCTTCAATTTCAACTTGTTTTCTCAATTCTCAGGCATGGGTAATGATCACAAACAATAGAAAAACATAGTAGATTACTTTTTAATGCATTGAAACAAGTTTTAAACAAGATTTTTAAATAAACTCGAAAATGAGAAAAATTTGAGAAAAATAAAAAATCATGATTTAAATCCGTTTTTGATGAAACAAAGTTTGTATTCAAGTTAATCTAAGTTCATCTAACCCAGATTGAAGGTTTTCTAAGCTTAGAAATGCTTAGATTTCAAAATGCAAGAAAAATTGAAAAATTTAAAAAGTTTTGAAATTTTAAAAACTAACCTTGGATTAAGCTTTGATTCGAGTTTGTGGTTGCTCAATCGCGTTCCCGAGCCTTCAATCCACAATCCCAAAGTTTGAAATCAAATTTTGGTTCAAAATCTTAGAGAGAGAATGAGAGAGAGTGAGATGATCCGAGAGAGAGAGAGAGAGCAGAGAGAGATGAGCGAGTGAGAGAGTGAGGAAGAGTGAGAGAGAGTGTGAGATTTATAAAGAGAAGGGAAGCAGTTTTCAATACCACGTCCCGCGCATGGTTTTCCAAAGTGGGACGTGTTGGTCATTTGACAAATTGTTTTGTTTCAAAATTTAAATAACAATTAAAAATAATAAAAAATAATTCAAAATTACTAAAATAATAAAAAATATCATAAATTTAGAAATTTCACATAATGATCAAACCAAGTTTAAAATATTAATTATGGCATACTAATTCACCATTTAACACACTAATAACACTTAATTAATTTCGGGGTGTTACAATGTATCTGCAAATGTAGTGGCACAAGAAATTTGAATGCCCAATGAGTTCAATCATGTCTGTGAGAACTTCATTACAAGTACAAACAATGATAGGAAGGTGAATAAAGGCCTTGTTGCAATGGATCTATGAGCTCTGTTGGGGAGCCTTGGGTATTCATCTGGAGGTGGCATGACACACTCATCACCATTGAAGAAAATTTTCCTTGGAAAAGTCTTCTTTGAATGTGAAAATTCTTCGATCCTTGAGTAGTAGCATCCCTGTTTGTACATTCCCATCCTCCCCTGATTTCAACAACATGTAATAATTTTGAATCCCCTAGAACATTTCTGTGTCATCTGAAAAGAGAGAGTATATCAGCTCAAAGTTAAAACTCGTACCAAAGCTAGAGGAAAAGAACAGAAAAATGTTGGGTTGTAAACCTTTTTATACCCTATATTTTTAGTTTATTCAAATATTATACTTTTAGTTCTTTTGTCTCATAATCTATATACCTTAATATTAGATTTAGTATACAAATATATACATTTTAATGAACAACCTTTAATATTAACATAAACCCTCAAATTGTAAAATAAGAGAATTTTAAGAACTTAAAAAAGTTCATAAAAAAATTATAAAATATCCTAAAAATAGGTGTGTTGTGTTTTTTGTTTTTGTTTTCTTCTTATGTTTTAAAAGTTTTATTTTTTTTTCTCTTTTAATTTGATCATTTTAAAGGTCAAAATCAACTATTCAATAAGGTAAAATATATATTTGTGTATTAAATTAAATATGAAGGTATACATTTGACGAGTAAAAACCAGAAAGAATAATTTTTGAATTAGCCTAAAAAAGTGGGTGTAGAAAAATATCCAAAAAATGTTTTATAATCTTATAGAGCTATAGTCTCATCTTATTCTTTTTGATAGTTAGTATTACTCTTTTTAAAAATTAGTTCATTTATTAGTTTCAGTTTGGTGTTACTCCCAAGTCTTAATATATATATATATTTTTTTGAGAAGCATATATGTAGAAATCTGCGAATATTAAATTATAATTGAGCTTCCAATAAAAAAAAAATAAAATAGAGGTGGCTTTTTAGGGGGAAAAAACTATTCTAAAAACTCTCAAGGAGATCCAACCCTAAAAACTTGGAATAAAAACTCTAGACACCTTGTTAGAGTAAGGCTTTACTTATTTAACTAATCACATATTGTTTTTCACCTTTTAGAGCTTCAATGTGTGAGAGAAAAATAAGAGTGATCCTTAGGCTTTTAGACTTAGCTCTCAATCCTATTTTACCTCATTAGATTTGATCAAGTCGGAGTAAGTTTGACGAGCTGAATGTGGAGTTCAGAATACGTCAGTTAGATGAAAGGCGAGATGAAGACTTGTAGTAGGAAGGGGAGTCTAAAGGTAAGTTAAAAGGAGAATATCGTAGGTTTAGGTTGGTCTATAATCTTTTTTTTTTTTTTAATTCTAGTCACTTGTAATTCTATTGATTTGGTGTGATTAATACCTATGATTTTTTCTCATAAGAGTTTTTGACCACTTTAAATAACCATATAGTTGTGTTATTTAATTTTCTATTTATTTAATTTGGCAACAATTTTAGGTTATTGTTCTAACAGGATGTTATCGAGGTGTTTTGTATGCACAAAACACTGTTTTATAGTCTCTTAGGTCTAACGGTTCCAAAGTTTGTCTTTTGAACTTACTAATGTTCCCATAATGATAGAGGCGAGTCACATTTCTCAAGTTGGGGTGTAAAGCCACCAAGTTCCATTGAGATTAGTTCTTAATACAGTTGAGATTTGTGATGGTGATCTTGACCCGCCAATACTATCTGTAGTTTTGTTTAACATGCCAATGAACCCTAATGGGACACATGTGCTGGGAACACCTCACTAAAGATTGTGCTGCTTAATCTTCATCCATGTTTCATGTATGTGTGGAAGTTCCAAGAGAGAAGCAGTTTTACTAGGCTTGCAAATTTTCACAGAGAAGAGTTAAAGTAATTGAAAAATAGTTTTCATCCTTATGGGTTAATTCCTTGCTACTCACAAAATAGTGAGCCTTAGTCTACTGTATAGTATAGCTTTTAAATGAACACCTATTGTTTTGTGAGTAACAACCCTATGAAGTTATATAAGAGTACTCAAAATAATAGCAAATTTACCATACATTTCCACGTATCAATTCATAAAAGGTTTTATAAAGCATAAAGTGTTCATAAGAGAAAATATTGGGATTTAAAAGCTAAAAGTTTAGTGTCCAACTTGTAAATGACCAAAAGTTTGGAGTTTATTTGTGCCAGAAATTCTTTTTATAAAATGTTAAGATTTTACAGGATAAGCATATTAGACGTGTATGCCTTAAGGAGTAAAAATGTAATATGTTTTTGGAGAGATTTTTATCAATAAAGAATTTATTTATTATTTATATACAAAATCTTGTTCTCTTTACGTTCATATTTGTTGAATGTATATTAAACAAACAATAGTTTGAGACTGTCGGTCTAAACCTTTAAGAATTGGGCATATGATGGACAGATTATGTAGAAGACACAATTCTTAAGATGACGGTCTAAATCATAAGATCCACAATCGAGGGAATAAAGTTCAGCGCTTTATTTATATAAAGATTGTTATGTTGTCTATATCCCTATTAGGAGATGGCTTGTCTTAGCCATCGGAGGTAGACTCTGTGAATAGAAACATTGGCACATTGTCGTAGGTGATGATGTGTTGGATCGGAACATAAAGTGAATTGATTTGGATTAATAATTTTGTCTCGACAAATCGATTCATTTTAAACAATCATTTACTTTGTATCTTAATCTTGAGATGAATAATGGGCTCGCTGTCTTGACTTGTGTTTTTTGATGTACCAAAGGGTAACACCCACATTTTAATAGTGGTATGCATGCCAGTACATTGGAGGCATGACTCATGATAGCGTAGACCTATTATTTATAGATATGGAATCCATAGCTCCTCTTTAGGAGTAGTGATATCCTCTTATATGTATTATTCTATAATTGGAAAACTAGAACGCTTAACCATTTGGATACATAGGTGTAACCAAATGGTATATCATCTTTGGATGGTAAGTTTTCTAATGGTGAGATAATGGAATGTAAGATGAAAATAATTGGAAAGGTAAGACAAAACTTGTCCTTAAGCCGATTATGGATAATCCTATAGGGATACGATACACTATGATATGTCATCAAGACTTAGCTATACAGGCTTCTTAATTCTATATAGTTCGAGGGTGCAGCTCCAAGCTCTTAATGGAGTAGCATTGGAGTTGATAATTATAAAATATATATCTAGGATATTAGGTTTCATAATTATTGAGAGCTTGAACTATATAGGTCCATTTGGTCCCCTTTGTTAGCTCACAAAAATCTTGTAACGATATGGCGTGCTTTTCCAATAATTGGTGACTTATGTCAGATTTATCAGATAGGCTGAAATTCGGTAAAATTAGATAATTAATGTCTATTTATTGGCTGAATTAATTTTATGACAAAATTTATTCAAGATAAACTAGTTGAATTATTGAGATTGGATAATTTTTGTCTGTTTATCAGTTGATTTAATTTTGAATAAATTAAATCAAGATAAACTTGTAGAATTGTCAGGAGTTTATTTATTTTCCTAAAGATTATCTAGATAAAGTTGTTTTTAATACATAACTTTTCTACTGGGTTATTTGAATTAAAACTGAGACTTTATCCTATAGAATCTCAGGTGGAAATAAAGATTTCCTGAGATTTTTATTGCAGGTTTGGCATGCCGATCCTCAAGTTTGGCCTGTCGATGAGGCAAGTTTGGTATGTTGTCAGTTAGACAGATCGACATGTCGACTGTACGATAAAAAGATCACGTGTTTTCATGCAGATTTCATCAGATATTGATCCAAATTTGATTCTGATTCAAATTTTTGAGGCTTTATTTGATAAGAATTGACTCCTGGGCCCAACCTCTATAAAAAGGGAGTGATTCTCATTATTATTTAGATCAATTGAGATATTAAGAGTGATACTCTGCTGGTGAGATTTTGAAAACTCTCTGAGAGCTCTTGTTCAAAAATCACGAACTCTAGCTTTGGGTTCTCTCAATTGGTTGGAAGGAGAGTCGCCTGGTGGAAGACCTATGTGTGTGAGCCCACACTCACTCTGATCGTGGATAGAGAATAGCAAAGAATGCTAGTTGGTTGAGGTTCTTTTGGAACATTACTTCTCTTCACTGATTAAGGAAGCTTTTCGGCATTTACAAGGTTAGTAAGATTTGGTTAATTTATGCATATAGTGTGTCAAACTTGTGTTTTAAAAAATACTCTGATACAAAATTTTTAAAATTTTGCTGCGTACTATTTTTTCAACAATTGATATCAGAGCCATGGTTTTTACATAAATTTACAAGTTTGTGATCATGCTATATCTCCTATGCTTGAATTTAATTTTTTAGAGAGTTGGCACTCTAGTTTTCTATATATTTATATGTTGTCATGGATTATATGGTGAATGTTTATTAATTAATTATTTTGATTAAATTATTATTTAATTATTAATTAATTACTTAATTTATACCGGTTGTGGTTCCTTAAAGGTTAGAATGTGTATCTAAGTTTTTTCATATAATTAGATGACAGACTATCATCTCCGTCTAGAAATTATTATTTAATTTTAAATTTGTAAGAATTTTGTAATTAAATAATCATTCGGAGAAGACGGATCTAGAAGATGGATGATGGTGTTCCTAGCTATTTTTTGAGTCTTTAATTTTATGTTTTGAATTGTTGAAAATAAAATTGATGAATTGCATTAAAAATTATATTTTTTGGAAAGGGTAATTTCTGCTTGGTCGGCATGCCGAACCCTCTAGATCGATAGGCCCATGGTCTCAGATCGGTAGGCTAGATGTGAGGTTTGGTAGGATGTTAACGGGGCAGAAATTAGGTGGCTTTAGCGGCATGCCAAACTTTTGGTTCTGCATGACGATTAGTCATGGACCGGCAGGCTGATCTGTGGAGATCAGTAAGCCGGTGGGTCATGATCGGTAGGCCAATCTATGAGATTGAATTGCTGGCAGAGAGCTAAAAAATTATTCTAGAAAAGGTGTAGTTTTTGATGCAGTTTAATTTTATTTTTGGGACAATTCCGAGAAAAATTAAAATTTTGATATGATTGGAAATTTGGAGTATTCGTTCATACGGGATTAAAGTCTTGAAGATAGGCATTACATGAAAAAGGATACAGCTTGAGGATTCAAGGATGAAGAATCAAAAATATATTTCGATTATTCTCTTGCAATCTTTGTTTTCTATTATTTAGGGTGGAACCATAACATTACGGTTATTTATTATTAGTTTGCTTGTAGCTTTGCTTGATTGCTTTACTTGTCTACATTATAATATGATTTGCTATGAATTTTGATAACATGCCATATAGAATAAGGAGTGCCACTCATTTAAAATTGTTCATGTATGTCTTTTAAAATAAAACATTGATTTCAAAAGATTGAGCAAGAGAAGGTTTTTGAATAGAGAACCTAAGGCCTCCATCGTTGGTCCATAGGAAAGACATGGTGGTCCCGACCCCTAGGAAGGGATTTCTATCATGTACCAGATTGGATCTCTAAGAGGATAAGGTATTTTACCATGATTTACGGTTACACACCCTTAGGTGGTGATTATAAATTATGGATAAAATATTAAAATGATGGTTATACACTCATGTTAATTTTATTATTAACCTCCCTTAGGAGCTTTGTTAATAAAATTAATTGCCAAAGAAACAATTATTAATATATGCTAGATCATACGGGTCCTAGATGGCATATATTAATCAGGAGGGGATCCGTGTTCCTGATTGAATTTGGCATGACTCCCTTAAGAGCTTGTTAAATTCTGAGTTGGGAATCATCGTTGTAAGATTGTGATATTTTTAAGGTTTTAACATATAAACACATTTGTATGTTTTTACATCATTGTGTTATCTTACTAAATTATTATGATATGTTTGCTTATATTTGGTGTATGATTCTTTATTTTAGATTACAAATGTCTAAAAACACTTTATCATCGATACTTGACAAAAACCAATTAACCGGTGAGAATTATAATGATTGAAAACAGAATCTGGACATCGTCTTATCTTTTGAGAAACTAAAATTAGTGCTGACAACCTCTTGTCCTCCCGAGCCTACGGGAGACTCCACTAATAAGCAATTCCAAGCATACAATAGCTGGAAAGTTGCAAACTATCAGGCTTGCTATTATGTTATGGCTAGCATAAATAACGTGCTACAGGCTTAACATGAGGATTATGAGACTGCTAAGCAGATCTTGGATAATCTAGAAGACATGTTTGGAGGCCAGGCCCTAACAAAACAGCAAGGGGTGCTTCGAAAACTCTTCAACTGTAAGTAAAGAATAGGGACATCTGTAAAGGAGCACTTGATGTTAGTCATGGGTTCCCTTGCTGAGGCACAAATCAATAAAGCCGACATCGATGCTGAAACTCAGATGACTATGATCTTTGAGACTCTGTCAAAGGAATTTATTCCATTTAGAGCTACATTTAATTTGAGCAATAGGCCGAATATGACCTTAACAGAGTTAATGAAACAGTTATAGGAGTTCCAACTATTGATCAGGGAGTCTCCTACTAGTGGAGAGGCCAATTTGGTGGTTGCTTCTAGTTCCAATCCCAACTTTGAGAATGGAAAGAAACAATGGGCCAAAAATGGGAACTCTTCTATTCCTGCTAACAACAAGAGCAAGAAGAAGAAGAAGAAGAACCCAAAGAAGCTCAAGTGCTTCTTCTACGGGAAGGTCGGGCACATAAAGAAGCATTGCAAGGACTTCCTTTCCAAAGGAGGTAGGTGTGATCTTCTGTATTAAGAAACTTGTTTGGTTGAGGAATCCAGTGACAATTGGGTCATAGATTCCGATGCAACTAATCATATTTGTGTTTCTCTATAAGGGTTCATAGAAACGAGAAGTCTACTTCATGAAGACTTCACGCTTCGGATGGGCAATGAATTCTTGGTCTTAGCAAAAGTAGTGGGAGACGTTCATCTTTATTTTGAGAATTATAGGAATTTAATTTTACAGTATTGTTTTTATGTTCCTAAATTTAAGAGGAATTTAATTTCTGTAGCTTGTTTATTTAAAGACTCAGATTTGGTTTCTTTTAATAATAAAGTGGTGATTCGTAAAAATAAATCCTTTATCTATTCTGAATGGATGCAAAATAATCTATATTTTATCAAACCTAACATGGACTTACTGCTTAATGCTAAGATGAATGATAATAGCTCTAAAAGGCTTAAAACTTCTCACTCTAATAAGACTTATCTTTTGCATTTGCACCTTGGTCATATTAACCTGAATAGCATTCAAAGGTTGGTAAGGGATGGACCTTTAAGTGGCTTCAAGGTG
Organism: Artocarpus hirsutus; assembly: GCA_946598075.1. Classification (NCBI taxonomy): domain Eukaryota; kingdom Viridiplantae; phylum Streptophyta; class Magnoliopsida; order Rosales; family Moraceae; genus Artocarpus; species Artocarpus hirsutus. Next base: position 15,414 of record CAMOHE010049992.1, on the reverse strand, counting down.
GAATCTATACCTTAATGTGAATCTTGTTTGGAGGGTAAAATGACCAAGAGACCATTCGGATCTACAGGCAATAGGGCCGAAGGGGTTCTAAAACTTGTGCATAGTGATGTTTGTAGACCGATGAACATCCAGGCATGAGGAGGGTATGAGTGCTTCGTCACTTTTATTGACGATTACTCAAGGTATGGGTATGTGTACCTAATGCACCACAAAAGAAAAACTTTTGACAAGTTTAGAGAGTTTCGGGCTGAAGTGGAAAAGCAATTGGGTAGACCCATAAAGGCACTTTGATCCGATCGAGGTAAGGAATACCTTTCTGATGAGTTCTTAGGATATTTATTAGAGAATGGGATTTTATCCCATTTGACTACGCTAGGCACTCCGCAATAGGATGGCATAGTAGAGAGAAGAAGGAGGACTTTGTTGGACATGGTTAGGTCCATGATGAGTTATTCATCATTGCCTTTGTCCTTTTGGGGATATGCACTACAAACCGTATGTTATCTATTAAACAATGTGCCTTAAAAATTGGTCCCTAAAACTCCTTACGAGTTGTGGACGGGCAAGAGGACATCCTTAAATCATATTCAAATATGGGTATGTCCGGCTCATGTCCTGTTTAAGGATTAGAATAAGTTGGAAGCATGTTCGAAAGTTTGCGTGTTTGTAGGATATCCAAAAGGGACTAAAGGGGTTATTTCTACAACCAAAAGGAAAATAAAGTCATGGTTTCAACTAATGCAACTTTCCTTAAAGAGAGTTGCATGGATGACTTTAAGCCTCAAAGCAAAGTGGTGCTTGAGGAGTTAAGGAGTGATCCAATCACTCCAGAGGTTCCGAATGAAACCTTTCTGATCAGTATAGAAAAACAAAACGAACCCGAACAACAACCTGAGGGGCTTCGGCATAGTGGAAGGATCGGGGTCAACCTAAGAGGTATATGTTCAATGGAGAGGCCTTCTTGGTTGAACTGGATGAATATGGTAGGGATCCTTATACTTACATAGAGGCTATCGAGGATGTTGATTCAAAACTCTAGATAGAGGCCATGAACATAGAGATGAAGTCTATGGAGACTAGTTGGGTCTAGGAGCTTATAGATCTTCCCTAAAGGATAAAACCCATACGGTGTAAGTGGATCTACAAGAGGAAAAGAGGAGTGGGTGGAAAGGTCGAAACCTTTAATGCTAGATTAGCAGCTAAGGGTTATACACAAAAGGAAGGAATCGATTATGAGGAAACCTTTTCACCTGTAGCCATGCTTAAGTCCATCTGGATTCTCTTGTCCATAGCTGTAGCTCTTGATTACTAGATTTGGCAGATGGATGTCAAGGCTGCTTTTCTGATTGGCTATCTTGATGAGTCCATTTATATGGAACAACCAGATGGGTTCAAGGTCAAGGGTCAAGAGGTTAAGGTTTGTAAGCTGCTAAAGTCAATTTATGGACTTAAGTAGGCTTCCCATTCTTAGAGCATAAGATTTGATTAGGTGATCAAGACTTATGGGTTCTCACAAAAAGTGGATGAGCTATGTGTTTACAAAACACTAAGGATGAGAAAGTAGTTTTTCTACTACTCTATGTAGATGACAATTTGCTAATTGGCAATGACGTTGGGGCATTGTCATCGGTCAAATTATGGTTCACGAAGCAGTTTGACATGAAGGACTTGGGTGAAGCTAATTTTATTCTCGGTATCTAAATTTTTTTGGAATAGGAAGAACAAAATGATAGCTTTGTTACAAGCCGGCTACATAGATAAAATTCTCAGGAGGTTTGCAACACAGGATTCCAAGAAAGGTGGGCAACATCTAGGTCTAGAATTTCTCTTTCTAAGAAAGACTCTCCAAAGTCTAACGAAGAAAGAGAATACATGAAGAAGGTGCTTTGTGCTTTGGCAGTAGGTAATCTCATGTATGCCATGCTTTGCACACTATCGGATATTTTTTATACAGTCAAAATTGTAAGTCGATTTCAAGCAGATCCAGGATCAAACCACTAGGTTGCGGTAAAGCATATGTTCAAGTACCTGAGAAGGACTTGAGGGTATATGCTTGTGTATTCGGGTGAGGACTTAACTCCTCTAGGATATACTGACTCAGATTTTCAATATTTTCTGGATTCTAGGAGATCGACTTCAGGTTTTGTGTTTACTCTAGGCGGTAGTGCCATCAATTGGAGAAGTGTGAAGCAAGATTGCACTTCAGATTCAACGATGGAGGCCAAGTATGTGGCAGCTAGTGATGCTTCGAAAGAAGTAGTGTGATTCTGCAAGTTCCTTGGGGATCTTGAGATAGTTCCTAGTATGGATAAGGTGGTATCACTGTACTATGATAACAGTGTGATGGTAGCTAATGCTAAGGAACCAAGATTTTACAAGAAGAGTAAGCATATTGATTGAAAGTATCATGTGATAAAAGACTTCATCGAGAGCGGGCATATTACGGTGTACAAAATCACGTCAGAGGATAATTTAGCTGATCCATTCATGAAGACACTTAATGGGACAGTCTTCGAGAGGCATGTGGAAGCTATGGGGATGCGGGATTTGTCATCTTTACTCACATAGTGCAAGTGGGAGATTGTTAGACGTGTATGCCCTAAGGAGTAAAAATGTAATATGTTTTTAGAGACATTTTTATCAATAAAGAATTCATTTATTATTTATATACCAAATCTTGTCCTCTTTACTTTCATATTTGTTGAATGTATATTAACCAAACAATAGTCTGAGACTATCGGTCTAAACCTTTAAGAATTGAGCATATGATGGATAGATTATGCGAAAGACACGATTCTTAAGGTGACGGTCTAAATCATAAGATTTGCAATCGAGGGAATAAAGTTGGACGTTTTTTTCATGTAAAGATTGTTATGTTGTCTATATCACTATTGGGAGATGGTTTGTCTTGGCCATCGAAGGTGGACTCCGTAAATAGAAACATTGGCACATTGTCATACATAACGATGTGTTGGATCGGGATATAAAGTGAATTGATTTGGATTAATAATTCTGTCTCAGCAAATCGATTCGCTTTAGACAATCATTTGTATTGTATCTTAATCCTGAGATGAATAGTGAGCCTGTTGTCTTGACTTGTGTCTTTTGATGTACCAAAGGGTGACACCCACATTTTAATAGTGGTATGCATGCCGGTATGTTGGAGGCATGACTCATGATAGCGTAGACCTGTTATTCATAAATATGGAATCCATAGCTCCTCTTTAGGAGTAGTGATGCGTTATCGTGTAATTGAAAAACTAGAGCGCTCAACGCTTTGGATACATATGTGTAACGGAATGATATACCGTCTTTGGATGGTAAGTTTTCTGATGGTGAGATAATAGAATGTAAGATAGAAATAATCGAAAAGGTAAGACAGAACTTGTCCAGGTAATCCTTGGCATTTATAGCTGCATTTTGGGCAAGAGACAATGGTTTTATTGTAAAAAGCAGACGAGGAGACACAACATTTAGGGGCATTTGATGCTCGATATTGAGAGTAGAGATAGTTTACATTCCATGCTGCTGGAGCAAAGCCACAACCAAACACATGTTATAACTTTGAAGTTATCTAAATGTTCACAGAAAGATATCAACATTACATTTTCTCTATCAATACTGTATTTTTAGAGCGTTTGGAAAATGAGTTTGGACAAAAAAGATTTGAGTATGTACTGTAACAAGTTTAATTTTGTGAGGCAAAAGAATGTAGTGGACTCAGTTCAAACTCATTTCTAAATGCCCTCTTTATTTCTTTATTTATAGAAACTAAAAAGTGAACTAATAGCTATGTACATAGATAATCTCCCAAAAAAAAAAAAAACAATGTAGAAACTTAAATTTCGTGGGTAACCTTTACTTTTCCTTGTTTTTATCTTGATAAAACAAAAAAAAAAAACGACAATATTTCCCAGAAAACGTTATGCTATTGTGCTTGAAAATACTTGGTAAGTTTTGACTTGATAAATTTTTGTCAACAGAAAAGAGTAAAAACATAAATGTTTCCAAGCAAAGCTCCAGTTCGCTAGAACATGTACTCACCTAGAGCTTGTGTATATCTCCGGCCGCCATCCTGTCTAAACCTGATCAGCGAGACCTCAAATGGCTGTCCACAGGTTAACCAGGCAATACAAGAGTGAAATTTTAAGGCATAGTCATGTCCGTAGCATTGTTGCTAGCAGCTCCAACACTCATTCGAAAAGACGACACATGATCTTTGGGGTCTTGAACAAGCGACCCCAAAACCCCTCCTTTTGCAATAGTTGGAGACCTGCTTGTTTTAAGGAGCTCCCGGCATGAGATCAACAATTTGCGGCTGCCTCTCGCAGCAATGTGGGCGTTGTCCGCTGCCTCGAAACTCGAGCAGTTCCCTTGCTTGGTGGCTTCGGCGCTCCACATGTTCCAAATTACCTGATCGCCTTTCCACGCCCAATAAACTTTCCAGCAAGGCCTTTCTACATGGCGGAACAATTGGCTGTTGCATATTAATACTGTCATCCGAGGAATTTAGTTGGAAGTTTTTTGCATGTTAAAGAAGGGGAAAGAATAAAACCAAGTTACCAAAGGACAAAGCTTTCAAGGAATACCTATATATCATTTTGGGAGGGATGGTTATCACCCGCTACTAACAAGATAGTTATATTCAGTCTAAAAAATACACTATATATTAGACTAAAGCCCATAACTTGTGAACAATAGAGTTATAATCTCATAAAAATAAAGAGGACTTTTTCTATGAAAATATGAAGCCTTCAAAGTATTAAGTATTAAAATAATTACCCTACTTTTGTATGACAAAATTTAAAACTTTTGAATCACATCAAAATATATATAATTTAAAAAATAAGATGATTGAAAAAAATTCAACTCTAATTTGCGGTCTTCTAATAGAATATTTTGTATCCTACTTGAAAATTTATTTAAGAATTAGATCATTTCACTGGCGTTTATGTAAGAGTGCAGTTTAAAAATTAATATGATTTTTTTAAAATAATAATAATAATGATAATAATAAAGATTGATATTGTGAAAAATTTATTGATCTTGAGATAATCATTGTCATCCAAACACTGGACTATGTGAGAATACAATTGTTCTACAGTACTTGTAAGATGCTCAATTAACTATGCATTCACTTATCGAGGTAAGAGTACTTGAAGCCATGACCCGATTAATTTGTACATAAATTAATAACCTGTCTGGCAACCAATGGTTTTAACCAATTTTTTAGTTAAAAATAGTATAAAGCTCTCACGCATTAAGAAAAAAGTTATTACAGTATAAAATTTTCATATACTATAGTATTTACAATTTTAACTTACTTTTAACCTTCATACCAAATACTCTAAATTTGTATATCTAAAAAGGAAACTAGAAGGAAAAAAAAAAAAAGCGGGAGAAATGAAAATGAGAGAGAAGCAAATATATTTGGAGCGTAATTACACTTGCGGACAGGAAATTAGCGAGTCTTCTAAATCTCTCTTTCTATAACATATACGGAAAATTAAGTGAATTGGCGATATGAAAGTTTAATTGGTTCCGTTTTGTCTTTGTTTACAACCATATGAGACAGATTTGTCTTTTCTGGAATATCTAGGTTAATAGAATGCATCCATGTGTAACATTTGAGTGTCAGTTTATTTTTATTTTTATTTTTTTAATAATTGTGTGCAGAAATATTTTTTGTACTTGATGCTCAAGGTGTTAAGTGATCCGTGCCATTTGGCAGCCATTCTGGGCAGTCAGTTATTTTCTTTCAATTACATCTATTTATATTTGAGAAAATTACATGATACACTATAGTTATATTTATTTATGTCATATTTAAAAAAATTTATGCTACATATTCATTTTACATGCATGTTAAGTGTTAAAAAATAGTACATAGCAGAAATTATTATTATTTTTTATTAGAGTATTTTTCAGAACCACAAGTTTAACATGCTTTGTGTATAAACTAACCAGATTTTACTAACCTTATTTGCTGAAGAGCTCCTACAATCGATGAGAGAAGAATGTTCCAAAAGAGCCTTAACTAACTGGTCTTTTTTGCTGTTCTTTATCTAAGATCGGAATGCGTGTGGATGCATATTGTACAGCTCTTTCGGTGACTCACCATCCAACCAATTGAGAAATACCCAAAACTAAGGTTTGTGATTTGTGAACAATAGCTCTTTAGGAGAGTTTTGGAAACTCACAGTATAGAGTGCTCACTCTTGATCTCTTAACTGATATAAATAATTGTGAAGTCTCACTATCTATTTATAAAGGTCAGACCTAAGGTCAATTATTATCAGATAAGGCCTCAAAATTTGAGTTTGAATCAGTTTCAGAGTCTAATATACATAATCAGATTTTGCTTCTAACTGCCACGGTCGACCTTGATACAAAGGTGTGGTCGACTGCATTGTCGCTGATCCGAGTTTGAATATAATTCGAACTCTACAGGTTGATCCGATAGATACTATCTCAACCAATTGAATAATTCCTATCTTATTAGTTTCGGGTATCTTTTACAGAGTCTCAATTTTAATTCAAATAACCCAATAGAGAAGTTATCTAATTAAAATAGTCATATATAGATAAACTTATACAAATAAGATATTATCCACAATAATTCAACATATTTATAATGAATTAATTTACCAAATTAATTCAACCGATAAACAAACATGTTTATCTTGAATTAATTACAAAATTAATTTAACCAATAAATTAACATGAATTATTAAATCCAATTAACTTGAATTTTAGCCAATCTAATAATTTGACATAAGTCACCAATTTATTGGAAAAGTACGCCGTATCGTTACAGGATTTATTATAAGCTAGTAAAAGAGACATGATGGACTTATATAGTTCAAGCTCTCAATAATTATAAGAGTTACACTCTCGAACTACATAGAATTACGAAGCCCGAATAGCTAAGTCTCCATGACATTTTATAATGTATCATATTCCCATAGGATTATCTATAATCGGCTTAAGGATAAATTCTATCTTACCTTCTCGATTATTTTTCTCTTTGTTCCATTATCTCACAATTAGAAAACTTACCATACAAAGACAGTATACCATTCGGTTACACCTATGTATCCAAACAGTTGAGCGCTCCAGTTTTTCAATTACAAGATAACGCATAAAGAGGATATCATCAACTCCTAAAGAAGAGCTATGGATTCCATCTCTATGAATAACAAGTCTACGTTATCAAGAGTCATGTCTCCAGCATACCGGCATGTATACCATCATAAAATATGGATGTCACCCTTTGGTACATCAAAAGACATAAGTAAAGACGACGGGCCTATTATTTATCTTAGGATTAAGAAACAACGTATATGATTGTCTAAAGTGAATTGATTTGCCGAGATAGAATTATTAATCCAAATTAATTATACTTTATGTCTCGATCTAATACATTGTCACCTATTGACAATGCACCAATGTTTCTGTTCACGGAGTTCGCCTCCAATGGCCGAGAAAAACCGTCTCCTGTTAGTGATATAGACAACATAACAATCATTACATGAATAAAGCGTCCAACTTTATTCCCTCAATTTTTGATCTTATAATTTAGACCATCACCTTTAGAATCATGTCTTCCGCATAATCTGTCCATCATATGCCTGATTCTAAAGGCTTAGACTGACAGTCTTAGACTTTTGTTTGCTTATCATACATCCAACAAATATGAACGTAAAGAGGACAACAATTTGGTATATAAATAATAAATAAACTCTTTATTGATAAAAATGTCTCCAAAAACATATTACATTTTTACTTCTTAGGGCACACATGTCTAACATTAAGTTATGCTACAAATAAACATGTGTGGCATTTATAAACAATAAATCTTAAAAAATGACATTTATAAAAATTCTTCCCTTTTTATTTCATAATTGAATATGGATTCTTCTACTATAGGTTCACGTACTAGTAATGTGTTAAACCAAGAATAACTACCCAAGAGGGGAGGTGAATTGGTTTTTAAAACTTTTTACAATTATTAGCAAATTTGAATAATCACAAACAAAGTATGGGACTAAATCCAATAATCAACAATTCAAGAATACAAACTTTAAGTTATAAAATAACAAGTCACAAAGAACCAATGAAACAAGCTAATATCACAAATCAAATATCACCAATAATAATTTTGAAAATATGTAAAGTAGTGAGGGAAAGAAATATACAAACACAATTTATAGTGGATTGGCAATATGTCTTCGTCCACTGTCACCGAGCTAAGCAGGCACGGTCTCTTCCACTATTTTGATCAACTTTTTTGGCACGATTACTCCTTGTACAACCAATGATTTTTTCTACCCTAGGCTTATCACAACCTCTTATAACTGCCAATTCAAGGGAGATTGGCTAACCAAACACTTCCCCAAATTTGATAAGGCTTTGGAAACCTATAGCATGATTTTATAAGGATTGAAGATTTTAACAACCATGTTACACCTCCTAAGAATGATTGGATTACAATTTTGAAGTAGCTAGGAAATGTATAGCTCATAAGATGATTTTTGAACAATTTTGGCTCAAGAGAATGATCAAAGGCTTGTAGACATTTAGAATATAATTCATTGTATCTTCAAGGTGTCAAAGGTTCTCTCCAAGGTCGAAAATGAGGTATTTATACCAAAAAGGATGCAAACTAGCCATTGGAGATACATTTCTAATGACTAAAAATATAGCCGTTAAACGCCGCAGTCGACTACCATATACATGGTGTCACCGACCAAGTTGCTGGAAGAAACCAGGCCAAAGGCTGGGCAATCAACCACCATATACTAGGCATGGTCGACCGTGCCCCTCTAGTAAACCTAGGCACCAAGGCAACGTTTTCAAAATAGTTTTAAATCACAATATGTTTAATTTTAATGTCAAAATTAAATGTTAAGCTCTAAAAATGATAGAAAAACATTTTGAAAAATGTCAAATAAAATTCAATTTTTTTTTCAATTTTTAGTTCAAAAGAGCTTAAGATTCTCAGTTCAGAAATACTTTCGACACAAATAGCTATAATCAAACTCGAGTAAAAAAACTTGACAAAAATTCTATGCAAGCTCTAACATCATACAAGCTCAAAAATAAAATATAAACCTATTCTTCTTACTTGTTCATACTCTACTTCAATCTTAAAGTGCCCGGTTTAATTGATCTGTCTTTGTATAATAATTTTTGAGTCTTTTTCTTAATATTCACTTTTAATGATCTTGAGTTTTTATAATATTTTGTCAATAATTAAGCTACAAACTCAAGACAAAATGATTAGTATTTAAGCAATAATTGTTTGTTATCATGAAAACCAAAATAAATGCATTATTTAAAATCTTAGGGCCAACAATCTCCCCTTTTTGATGATGACAAACAATTGATTGCTTTAGGTAAAAATAATGAAAGAAATTTGCTTATGATGAGCAAAGAACATAGCTCAAAATGTCTTACCGAAAGTTTTACCTTAAGCTCCCTTTATCAAACATGATTTGATACTCCAACAAAGAGAAAGTGACTTTTCTCCTTTCCGGATACTCAAACATGAAGCTTAAAAGTACAATCAAGACATAGTAATTTCATCAACAAAAATCTTGATCCCCCCTCAATAGCATGAAGAGAATAACCACATATCTAAAATATCTTATCTCTTTGTAATAAAAATGACATAACAATATAAAAGCAATCTAAAGCAATCATCACAACTTCTCCCCCTTTTGTCATCAACAAAAATAGAGGTACAAGAGTAAAAATGCATAAAACATAAATAATATCAATAAAAGATCAAACCTACCATCACAACCAAACTCATAATCCAAACATCAAAGTTACACACGAAGAAAAGAAGTTCAAATACATAAAACCATTAAAAGAAATAAAAAAATGAAAATGTGCTCAAGGAGGAGGTTGCCCATGCATGTTGAAGCGACAAAGCTTCTCAAGGATGCTTGTCATGGTGTTGTTGAGTTGAGTGAATTGATCATCAACATGAGTTTTGTGGGAGGAGAAACTAGACTCAAAAGTGTCAAACTAAAAATACAAAGCATTAATTTGTGAAAGAAGGTGTTGGTATCGATCACCGGAGGACAATCCTACATGAGGAGCTTAAGGCAGTTCTTCTTCCATCGCGAAATGTTCCTCAGCTTGTGCAAATTCTTGTTGCTCTTCTTCATTTGCATGAGGAATATGAGCTGCTGTACCTCGAGCGACCCAAATGCCATATACTTGTATATAGCCCATCCTTTTGAGGTTTATAGAGTTAAAGAATATGTTTGGAGTCGGCTTGTGCTCTTTAGTTTCTCTAATAAGAGGAACCTCAAAGTACTTGAAAACTTACATCAATAACATCTTGTAACGTAAATTCTTGTCTAATTGGCTACCGGAAGCATCTATTGTATGATTTAGAATAATATGACAAAGGTTGATTTCAAAACTTGACCCGCCTTAGGAATGAAGTTTGTTGAAATGATGTGATGAAAGACTCTAGTCCTAGAGGGTAGGTCTTTTGCCTTAGGCATTAGTGCATAAATAGTTTCAGAACCATTCATGAGGGTTTTGTACATAGTGAGAGCATCAAAATCAGAGCCAAAGTGTCTAATGAATAGATAGGCAAACCGTTATTGGGTATTTCTAAAGCTTGGCTTAAGGATTACAAATCTTCCCTTTAGGTTACAAGTGATGGTTAAGTTTTAAGGATTGGCATTTAATTAGGCATAAAAAGTCTTAACCAATCTAGAATAGACCCAAGCCTTAGTTTCTACCATACTCAACTACCCTAAACGCTAAAACAAGGTCCTAAGATCAAAAGATTACATGTCCTCAAATGTAATGAATCTACCTTCTATAATCTTTTTAGATGCCTTAGATTTGTAATTTTGAACACATGTGGCATCCTAAATGTTAGGGTCATGAATTACCTTAGAATGAAACTCATTGCATTGCTGGCAGTCGATCTCTTTCCATGTTTCCTCAATGATTAACCTCATTCTACCATTGCAAATGAAGAAAATCACAAGAATATGAGGAAAAATGCACCAATTTGGATTCAAGAGAAAAGAGAGAAAATTTAGTGCCAGGGTCGGATTTTGGCCTAAATTAGTGATTTTGGAAAGGTTTTGAGTGACTTGAACAACTAAAAAAACCAAGAAAAACAAATTGGAAGGCAAAAGAATGGATTTAGAGAGGTTTTAGGATGATTTTTACACACTTAGGGGTTCAAAAACGGCAAGAGAAAATGAGAAAAAAAGAGGAGGATGCTCCTCTTTTAATCACATTGGGTCGGGTCTTTTAGGGGCCTCCACAATGAGGTGGTTGACTGCAATACACTGGTAGCAGTCGACCGTAGTTGTTGGATATGCATTCTGGGTTGGAGTTTGCAACAAGAAAAAAAATAATCTAAAATCAAAATAAAAATAAAAATAGGAAACCAAATTAAAATCAAATAAAACTAAAAGAAAATTAAACTCAACTAAAATCAAATAAATTAAATAAATTGAAATTGAAATCAATTAAAAACAAATAGATCAAATGAAAATGATTTCAAACAAAACAAAAATTGAAACTACTAAAACTAATAATTCAATTATGCAAGTTACTTCAATCACAATTATATCAATGAATTATTCAAGGAATACCAATATGTACAGAAGATTGATCAAATGAATCAAGTGAGCAAACAGAGGAATTCTCAAACCTTTAAATTCGTTCAAAGACTCCAAAATACCGAGGCCTCTTCTAAGGCATGAAAATCTATCAAGTGTAAGAGGCTTAGTAAAAAAATCCACAAGTTGGTTATCGGTGCTTATGAATTCTAGTGTGATATCTTCTTTTTGCACATGATCACACAAGAAATGGTGCCTTATTTTTATATGCTTTGTGTGCAAATGCAAGATTGCATTCTTAGACAATTGAGAGCACTTGTATTGTCACACATAATATGCACATGATCATAGCTTAGACGTAAGTATAAAGTGTTTCCTTTATCTAAAGGATTTATGCACAATAGCCGGCCATCAAAATATATTAGGCTTTTGCAATTGATAATGCAATCGAGTTTTGTTTCTTGCTAAATCATGAGACTAGTGAAGATCCTAGGACCACTAGTGCTTTTTCTATAAATAGTGCAACTGGCCTGATCGGCATCGGAATAACTTAGTAAGTCTATGTGAGTGCCTTTGGAATATCACGATCCTAAAATTCTGGTGCCATTATAGTATCGAAAAATATGCTTAACTGTACTAAGATGAGATTCTTTAGGATTAGCTTAAAATCTAGCACATAAAATAACACTAAACATAATGTCCAACACATTTACAGTCAAATATAGTAAGAAACCAATCATACCTTGATACTTTGTAACATCTAACACCTTACCACTTTCGTTCATATCTAATTTAATTATTGAACTCATAGGAATGGCGATTGGCTTTAGATCTTCCATGTCAAATCTTTTGAGGAGATCCCTTAAATACTTAGCTTGATTGATGAAAATATCATTTTTAGTTTGCTTGATTTGAAGTCCAAGGAAGAAGTTGAGTTCTCACACAATGCTTATCTCAAATTCACCATGCATACTTTTAGAAAACTCTTCACACATAGCAATATTAATAGATCCAAAAATAATGTCATCAACATAAATTTGTACAATAATTAAGTCATCACGCTTGGATTTTTAAAAAGTGTAGTATCTACTTATCTCATGGAAAAACCTTTTTCAATTAAAAAAACCAAGCTCTAGGAGGTTGCTTCAAACCATATAAAGCCTTTCTAATTTAAAATCGTGATCCAGATACTTGTGGTTTTGAAAATCGGGTGGTTGTTCTACAGAAACTTTTTTTAAAGTATATCAATTTAAGAATGCACTTTTGATATCTATTTGATAAAGGGTAAACCTTTTGTGGCAAGTAAAAGCAAGCAACATTCTAATGGACTCAAGACAAGCAACCGATGCAAAGATTTCTTTATAATCAATACCTGCTTCATGATTAAAACATTGGGCCACTAATCTAGCCTTGTTTTGTACAATTACACCATTATCATCCTTTGTGTTCCTAAAGACCTATTTGGTACCGATCACAGATTGAAAACTAGGTCTAGGAATAAGTTCCCATATATCATTTCTTTCAAATTGATTTAGTTCTTCTTGCATTGCTAAGATCCAAAATTCATCATTTTTGACATCTTTAAAACATTTTGGTTCAATTTAGAAAGAAAAACTAAATTATTGCAAATATTATTGAAAGAAGATCTAGCTTTTACTCCATGAGCAGGACCATCATCAACAATAATATTTTTCCTAGGATGATAAAGACAATACCTTCAATCCTTTAGCAAAGGATGCGATATAGGCTTGACTTTTGAATACTCCTTTTGTTGTTGATTTTGTTGCGGTTGTTGAGTAGTTTAAGTGATGATGTTTTGAGAGGAACTAGGATCTCTTGAACTTCTTTACTTTCATCTTTAATCTCCAAGTTCTTCATTTGATGTTCCAAACCTAAATCTATTAAACATGGTGCCCAAAGAATTAAATGATGTAATAAGTTTTTTGTAGACATTTAATTAATAAAGAGTTTATTTATTATTCATATACCACATGTTGTCCTCTTTATGTTTATTTCTGTTGAATGTATGATAAACAAACAAAAGTTTGAGACTATCAATCTAAACCTTTAAGATTATGCATATGATGGACATATTATACGAAAAACATGAATCTTAAAGGTGATAGTCTAAATGATAAGATCTGCAGTCGAGAGAATAAAGTTGAGCACTTTATTTGATTAATAATTTTGTTTGTCTAAATTAATTCACTTTTGACAATCATATGTATTATATCTTATTCCTAAAATGAACAAAGGGATCGTATTCTTAACTTATGTCTTTTGATGTGCCAAAGGGTAATATCCTGATTTGATGATGGTACACATACCAGTACATTGGAGACATGACTCTTGATTGATATAGACCCGTTGTTCATAGATATGGAATCCGTAGCTCATTAGAGTTAATGATATTCTCTTATAGGCATTATCCTACAGTTAGAAAACTAGAGCGCTCAAGCATTTGGATGCATAGGCATAACTAAATGGTATACTATTGATGAATAGTAAGCATTCCAATGGTGAGATAATAGAACATAAGATAAAAATAATTAAGAAGTTAAGACAAAATTTATCCCTAAGCCAAATATGAATATCCTATGGGGATGTTACACATTATGATATGTCATAGACGATTAGCTTATTGGAGTTTTATAATTAGAGAGTGCAGCTCTAAGCTTTTAGTAGAGTAGTGTTAGAGTTGATAATTATAAAATATATGTATTTAGGATATGTTATTTTACAATTATAGGAGCTTGATCGATATATATGTTGGAAAAATAATATGCAGCAGAATTTTAAAAATTTTAAATCAGAGTATTTTCCAAAACACAAGTTTGACAAGCTATATGTATAAATTAACCTGATCTTACTGACCTTGTATTCGCTGAAAAGCTCCTGAAATTTGTGTAGAGAAGTAACGTTCCAGAAGAGCCTTAACCAACTGGTCTTCTTTGCTATTCTCTATCCACGATTAGAGTGAGTGTGGGCTCACACGTACAGCTCTTTCTCAAGGTGACTCTCCTTCTAACCAATTGAGAGAACCCAAAGCTAGTGTTCGTGATTTGTGAACAAGAGCTCTCAGGGAGTTTCAGATTCTCACCAATAGAGTATCACTCTTAATCTCTCAATTGATCTAAATAACTCATTAGACTCACTCCCTATTTATAGAGGTTGGGTCTAGGGTCATTCCTTATCAGATAAGGTCTCAAAAATTGAAAATAGAACCAAATTCGGGTCAATATCGGATAAGATACGTGTAACAACGCGTGAAAATACGTGATTTTTAATTCGTGCATAGGTAGGCTAAACTTTTCCATAGGCAGGCCGAACTTGCCTGATCGGTAGGTCAAACTTTAGGATCGGCATGCCGAACTGCCGAAATAAAAATCACGCGAAACTTTTATTTTCCACCCGAGATTCTATAGGATAAAGCCTCAGTTTTAATTCAAATAACCCAATAGAGAAGTTATCTAATTAAAACAACTTCATCTAGATAATCTCTAAGAAAATAAATAGATTTCTAATAATTCTACAAGTTTATCTTGATTTAATTTATCTAAAATTAAATCAACTGATAAACAGACAAGAATTATCTAAACCCAATAATTCAACAAGTTTATCTTGAATTAATTTTGTTCACAAAATTAATTCAACCGACAAATAGACATGAATTATTTGATCCTTCCAAATCTTCAACCAATATAATAAATCGACATAAGTCACCAATTATTGTAAAAGCATGCCGTATCATTATAGGATTTTGTGAGCTAGCAAAGGGGACCAAATGGACCTATATAGTTCAAGATCC
>CAMOHE010049991.1:0-19172 GCA_946598075.1 Artocarpus hirsutus | reverse complement strand
GAAGGATGAGTTGAAGTCTATGAAAGACAATGATGTTTGGGACCTTGTTGAATTGCCTGAAGGTGTGAAACCTATTGGTTGTAAATGGATATTTAAAACCAAGAGGGATTCGAAGGGCAATGTCGAGAGATACAAGGCACGTCTAGTTGCCAAAGGCTTTACTCAAAAGGAAGGCATAGACTACAAAGAGACTTTCTCTCCGGTATCTTCGAAAGACTCTTTTACAATCATAATGGCACTAGTGGCTCATTTTGATCTAGAGCTACATCAGATGGATGTCAAGACTGCATTTCTCAATAGAGACATTGATGAGACAATTTATATGGTACAGCCCGAAAACTTTGTATTGGGAGATTCAAAGTCAATGGTTTGTAATTAAAAAAATCCATCTATGGTCTTAAACAAGCTTCCCGTCAATGGTATCATAAGTTCCATCAAGTCATCACCTCGTACGGTTTTGAGGGAAATGTCGTTGATGAATGTGTATATCACAAGTTTAGTAGGAGTAAATATATATTCCTGGTGTTATATGTCGATGACATTCTGCTCGCTAGCAGCGATATAGGCTTACTGCATGAAACCAAGAAATTTCTGACAAGTAATTTTGAGATAAAAGATCTTGGCGATGCCTCTTTTATATTAGGTGTTCAGATACTAAGAGATCGTTCTCTGGGTATCCTAGGGTTGTCGCAAAATAGCTATATCGATAAGGTTTTGAGTACATTTGGCATGAAAGATTGTAAACCAGGAGACACACCCGTAGCTAAAGGAGACAAATTTAGTCTCAAACAGTGCCCCAATAATGACGTTGAAAGAAAAGAGATGCAAAAGATTCCCTATGCATCAGTAGTAGGGAATCTGATGTACGCTCAAGTTTGTACTCGTCCCGACATAGCATTTATAGTGGGAGTTTTGGGCAGATTCTTGAGTGATCCGGGTATGCAACATTGGAAGGCAGCAAAATATGTAATGTGTTATCTGAGGAGAACAAAAGACTACATGCTCACCTATCAAAGATCAGACAATTTAGAGATCATTGGGTATTCTGACTTCGATTTTGCGGGATACCAAAACAGCAGGTGCTCCACATTGGGTTACATTTATATGATGGCTGGAGGAGCCATCTCATGAAAGTCTATAAAGCAGACTCTGATAGCTCCTTCAACCATGGCTGCGGAGTTCATCGCTTGTTATAAAGCGTCCAACCACGGGATATGGGTGCGAAACTTTGTCACTAAGCTACGTGCGGTAGATGGTATTAATAGACCATTAAATATTTACTGTGACGATAACTCAGCAGTACTATATTCCAACAATAACAGCAGCTCAACAAAGTCAAAGTTTATAGATATTAAATTTCTGGTTGTTAAGGAGAAAGTTCAAAATAAGCAAATTTCCATAGAACATATAGGAACAGAGTCTATGCTAGCGGACCCATTAACCAAAGGCTTGACACCTAAGGTCTTTCATGAGCACATTGCTCATATGGGTGTTGTCCCTAATGATGCCTTGAAATTTTGATGTTCTATGATTTTTTGTTTTGAACACTGGATTATTCAGTTTTCTGCAGAATAAAGATTGATGGTTTATAATCCTACTTCTGAGCTTGCTTATGTTTTCTATATGCAATGTTTGCAGTAGACTAAGGACTTTGAAATGATCTCGCTAAAGACTAAAGAATGATCAGTTGGAAATAGACATGTTTGAGATCACATTACATGTAATTTCCATGCTACTCATCCATATTTGATCTATGTCATTGAGTATGATAGTATTGTGATGATCAAGGTTTAGTCTCGACTATACTGAGACTAAAGCTATGATATGTCCGTTACTAGCATATGAGATGGACCAGTATTGCTTAAGGTAGATAGCTTACAGATACGCGCCTAAGGAATTTAGAATATAATTGCTTCAAGAATAATATGTAGCCCAAGTGGGAGATTGTTAGGAAATTTAATTTCCTATATTAGGCAAATCATTAGGAAATCATATTTCCTATATTGGGCAACATATTATTCTCAATCAATTATAAAAGCTATTTATGGGTTAAATTTTGGTGATCTCAATTAACGTTAAAAACCTATTAATTACGGAAAATGATATGGAGTAAATTGAGTAGATACCATTTAGGGAATTATGGGAACCCTATATGAAGACTATTTCTGGTTATGGTCCCCAACATACCAAAACACGTTAAAGTTACTTTTCTCCCCATAAGGAAAAGAAACGATAGTCCCAAGAGGAATTAAGGCGTTTTGGTTGAGGAAGATCACAAACCACCAGTTTCGCTGTTCAATCGATACCAATGGATCCAGGTATTTTATCTATTAATTAATCCTCAGTAATCTGGCATGATATTGATCCTAGGCTGAATTTGTATTCTTACTCTAGAATGTTCTCATATAGATTATATTGGGTTTATTGGTTAAAAGGTTATTTCTAACAACATTCCATCAACCACTTTCTCAATAACATAGGGATCCTATTTGTAGCTTAGAAAAAATAAAGCAGTCAATGTTTTTAGATGCTAGTCTTAATTATAAGTAGAAAGCATAAAGTGTTTGTACGGTTTTTAATCAAAACGTGATCGTTGTGGTCGAAAAGGGTGTTTGGGAGTGGTGGAAACCACTCAGTTTTCATCACAAATTCAGTTATAAAAAGTAAAAAGCTCTCACATGCTACAGTAACAATAAAAAAAATTACTACAGTGTAAAACTCTCATATGCTATAATAAAAATGGTTCTCATCACTAGTTCTTATCATCTTTTTAAACACCTTAGAAAATTTTTGACCAAAACATTATCTTTTTGGTTGAAACTAGACTTTTTCTTGTACTTTTTTCACTACTTCCTTTGGCATCTTCACCTCTCCCTCTCTTTTTTACTTGATGATGCTTCTATTTGCTCTCGCCTCTTTTATTTTTTCAAAGCATATTTGATATTAGTTAGTGTTAGTCAATTTTTAATTAAAAATAATATAAAATCTTTATATATTGATATAAAAAAATACCACAATCTAAAATTTTTATATATTATTTTTAATAAATAATTTTAACAGCTGTATCACATCATACTTTTCTTTTTTAACAGCAGATGGTAGAAGTCTTGTCCTCATGACTGATGTCCTGTCCTTGTTCTGCCTTTTTTTTTTCTTTTTATTTATTCCCATTGCTCTCGTGTGCTCCTTTTCTCTTGCATCTCTCTTCCACTGGGTTCCTTCTTCCATGTCTCCTTTTCCCTCCAGTTTTTTTGGCATTGTCCTGTTGCTCAGGCCTAAGATCCCTTCTTCAGTTAGTTGTGTTCGTTTTTCTCTCTCTCCCCTCATTGTTTTTTCTCCTTCTTCTTCCTTGTGAGTCTCTTCACACTCCTCGTTCTCTCTCTCATTTTCTTCAATTCCTCCCATTCTCTTCCATTTTTATTTGCTTCGATGGCCTCCTCTGTTTGTAACGACTCATTTCTTTAAGTCATTACTTAAAATTTTTTTCTTAAATTTAATCTTAAACTTATTTATAAAAATACAGAATATTTTTTTAAAACTTATTTATATTATTTAGTGGTTACCAAAAATATATTATAATTACAAAATATTAGGCCATGTTTGTCTAAAAGTGATGTGAAAAACAAACTTAGTCATAAATGGTATAAAATTCTCACATGCTACAATAAAAAGAAAAAAAAAGTTACGACAATGTAAAGCTCTCACATGCTACAATTAAAATGATTTCCACCAATAATTCCTACCACTAGCCAAACACTTTATAGATCAAACATACTTGTAAAAAAGGTTCTAGCTTAACATATTATAAAAAATAAGCATTTGTCCCACCGTCATATGTAGCTCACCAGCTTTCATACCAATTTTTTAGTAGGATTTTTTGTAACATGAAGGATCTAGATAAACTTTCACTTAATAAATCTAGACATTTTTTCACAAAAAATTTGTATAAAATTACTAACAATAGCATAGTGCATGATTCTAATTATGTTTACTTATGAACATGTTATTATCATTCATAACTTATTCTTAATTATGAGCCTAAGTGTTCCTACCGAATATACATGATCATTGAATATTGAGATTGTATGTTAACTTGATGCTCCCGTGAGTCGGGAGACATAATCCTCACCTGAGTGTACATTAGTATAGCACTTAATTATCTTATATTGACTTCGTTAATTAAAGGTTTAGATTACTAATCTGAGAGTGAACACACTTTATGTCATGACTTACTATCTACGGCTACTTTAAAGAGTGAGAAATAGTGTTAGTTTTTTAGTGTTGTAATTTTTTCTTTGACTAGTGTTAATGTATTTAGTATTTACGATTTACTATTTTAATAAAAATAGTAGTTTCATTATAGGCCCCTGCAATGACTATCTCTCATTTTTTTTGTCTGATTGCTCTCGCCCCATGGAAATTGGCTTCCAAAAAGGAGGGAGATTCAGAAAAATTCACTTGGACCCATTCTTGGGGATCCATCCTCAACGCGTTCACCCACTGCCCTCCCTGGGTGCATAAAATTTTTCCAAACTATTGTGTTCAACATATTTAATTTATATTCCAAATATACATTGCTTAGTGAGAAAATAACAAAACAAGAAACAAAATTCTTGCAACATATTTTAGTAGAGAAGCAGAGTGGAGCAGTGGAAGAGAAATTACCAATTACAGTTTTCGGTACTAATATGTGGTGGAGGGGTTATAGGTGCTTAAGGATTTGAATCCTCTGTCTCCTTTTCTTGTCCCTTTCTCTGTAATATTTTAACATCTCATCAATTAAAAACACTACATAAATAAACAGACACCACAGAAATTAACGGAAGTTAAAATTTTCAATCTTGTCCTTCTTTCTTTTTCTTTTTCTTCGTCTTCTTCTCCTTATTGGCTTATAGGAAATGGATAAGTTTCTCAACTAGGGATTCAGCAATTGAAAAAAAAAAAAAAGACTGAAAAGAAAAATAAAAAAATGCATTACAGTGTGAGAATAAGATAGAAAGAAGAAGAAGAAGCAACAATTTAACGTCGTCTATTAATGTTATTGTAGAAATTTTATTGGTCTGGTGTGTTGGCTTATGGGTTCTAATATTATTGGAGGGATAAAGGAAGCGACATGAAAAATAAACAGATGATTTAACTCCAGTATTTAAGGGAGTTAGAGTAATTTTTCATCTTTTAAATAAAGGGTTAATGAGATTACTGGCTCATTTATGTTTATTGAATTAAAATATGACTTCAGTTTGTAAAAGTTTTACAAATGTCTCAAAATAATATTATTAAAATTATTAATTATATAATACAATATATGATATCATTAAGATACTTACTATATCTTTTAGGATATTTTTAAGATATTTTAAATATTGTGTTAGATTTTAATTTCATATCAATAATTTAGTCAGTATTATAATTTTTTCCTTAATAAATAGAAACTTTAAATTAATTGGGCTTTTGTTTCTTCAAAAACATATTTGAGTTAGTTGGACTTTCATATAAAAAGGTATTTTCTCAATGATCCTTTTAAAAATAAAGTTAATGAAACTACTCGCCTTAAAGCCCAAAATTGCATTCTTTAATTATATACCAATTGTGGAAGCTCTCTACCTAGCTTTAGACCATTGACATGGCATTGTACATGTGACTTTCTCATAGCATATCCATAATTATCAAGCTTTATATTATCTTCTCGATCATTTTATTCTAAGATCCTTGTTAATTCCACTTGGAGAATTCTATTTAAACTTTAGATTGAAAATCATCCAGAAATTACTTGTGCTAGATTGTTGGTATTCAGAAATTACTTTTGCTCAATTGTTGGGATCTCTAATAATATCATCAAAGTACCGAATTACACTCTAAGAAGACATCGCTGGCTATTTTATACAGGAATAATGTATTTCGCATCTAATAAAGCTTTTATCTTTTACGAATCATATCTCCAACTCACCTAAGTATCAAAAGCATGTAGCTAATAATCTTACTCTTTGAAATATCAAAAACATGAAGGCACTTATTCTCTTAGGATTAAAACAATCACATAAATGCTCATCATTAGTGATTTTCATTTCATTAAACAAAATTAGTGTACAGATGAAATTCACAAAGTAGGTGGGCTACCTTTATAAGAGAACCTCATCTAGGATTTTTCAAAAAATTTACAAGTAAAATATAAAAATCAACACTTTCATCCAAATTGACACCGGAATTTCGTTTCCTAGCTTATTAATATCAAAATAAGGATGTAATATATTTCTCACAAAAAGGTTAAAAAAATCACAGAATATTTTCAAACATTGATATATTTTTCCTAATCATCATTGGACATTATAAGTACGAAAGAGAAAATTACATGTTACTGTTACGCTATACATTTACAATATCATCCTTTAAATGTCACAAAAAAATAATGCCCTAAAAAAGTAACGCTACAACTTTTTTCCTTTTCTTTTTTTTTTCCTGTCATTTTTTTCATAATTCTTTCTCTCCCCGTGTCTCCCCGTTGCTCATCACCGTCGTCGTCGTCGCTAACGCTGCAGATCTGCCACTGTTGCAAGGAGCAAGATGATCGTCGAAGTCGAGCAAAGCTGGTTTGTCCTCACTGTCGCCTCATGTCTCTGCCATTCCCATCCATTAAAAATATTTTTTTATACAATTACAATATAATATGCCATTTTAGAAATTCTCTTACTCTGTTGATCCTAGGGATACAAGGAAGACGGGTGTATTTATTATTTTTATTGGAAAAATTTTTTAATGGATATATTAAGAAATAAATATACAAGAAAATAAAAAGAAGCCTCTTTTTAATAGAGGACGTTTTTAAATTATAATCTATCCCAAAGCTTCATCTTACCAAAATTTCGTGTCATTAAATTAAACAAAAGGTCTTGGACAAAAGAAACCTTTTCTTAATAAAAGGGTATATATATATATTTCATTTTTTTCTGTTAATTGAAAATTATTCTTGTTTTTTCAGCTCGTCATATAATTAAAAATTATTTGTCCATGCAAAATTTTCGTACTCATTTTTTGCCATTTCTTGGGAAAATATATTCGTACTTATCTTCTTATCAATATAAGCACCAATAACAAAAAATGGGAAGCTAAAGGGACGTAAAATGACACACATGAAGTGTCGTCACCCCTTGGCGGAGCCACGAATCCCACTACCCCGACCTCTCAACGTCAAATCTGCAGAGAGACCATCAGATGCACTCAAGCTCACATACGCTCACCACGTTCCAATTACTAGCTGACCAACAAAAAAAATATCTAGATCTTTGATCACATTTTTCCATCATATGACGCGATTAAGATATTGATTCCCACTTTCAGGCTTCACCAACGCCGGATGATCAATCAACATGCGACTTCATCCAAGAGATAGTATCCTACGCCGCACGTTCCCCGTAGCGTTAATCCAGTAAAACGGAGTTCTGATGGGACCCATCGGCTTTAACATTCGAAAAAAGATAAAAAAAAGATCCCACGGCTGAGATCAGATCATTCCCTTCATAATCCTATTCGGCAGAGTCCGGCATATTTTCTTTTTGGTGGAGCACGGTCAGCATATTTATTACCCGCAAGAAACACTGTCCCTCTCGTCACTAACGTCGTTCTCACGCAATCCTCGCCGTACACGTGTTTACCAGATATCCGAATAATTATATCCGACCCCTACCTAACTCATTTTCCACGCGCGCCACTGCCAGCCAAAAAATTATATTTTATAAAGTGTTTGTATTGTAAATGTCAATATTATAATATTAAAATATATCAAAATAATATATTTAATGTGCTATACTAATTTGCGAGCTATTTCAACTATTATATTTATCTTTTATATATTAATAAGTTTTGAATCTTATAAAAGTAAAGTTTTCATATTAAAATAATTTATAAATAATAATATAGTAATGATGGAAATGAATCTTACATGCATTTAAGCACAAGCAATCAAATACCAAATCGTCTTGTATTATTTTTGCTTGTAAATTTTTTTACTAAATTAGTGCTTGAAAACACGAAAAAAAAATTATATTAAAGAGTATTTTTATATTTAAAAAAAGTAAAATTTAATATTGACAAATCAAGATAACAATGCACAATAGTTAATATCTAACTAACCTGAATCTTTTTATAAAGTATCTAAAAATATAATTAAAACTATAAATTAAAAATAAAATATTATAATATATAAGAATTTAATGCTATAATAATTGAAGTGTGTAAGTTTTTATGAGTTTGCCAAGAGTGGTTTTCAATTGGCGCGTAATTTATGGCGCGTGATCAGAAAACATAATTCTAATTTTATAATTTTTTTTTCGCATTCGAATTCTGTATAATACTATATGGAGTACTGATTGTCCTACTACCATGCTGACCACAACATCCTCCATCACACGACTCTCCTTCTCTCTCTAAAGCCTGCTTTCACCTTTCTCTCTCCCCCTCCTTGCATTTCACAGTTGACAGGAAAATGGCGGAGCCGGTGAATCTGGACAACGACGAGGAGCTTTCTCTCTTGCAACAACCCAACAACAATGGCGACCGGTCGTGGCGGTTGAACTTCAACGGCTTCCAGTTATCCTCCGAGCACAAAGAGAAGAAGCCTCCTCGTGGTCTCCATGATTGCTATGGAGCTTTAGGTTTTTATTTCTTTATTCAATTAAATTTCTTTAATTTTTTATTTCAATTAATCCGTGTGGTATCTGGAATTGCTTTATTAATCTGCTCCAAAATAGAAATGGTTTGTTCTATGTTCTTGTACGGTTTAAGAATTTTTCCTTATTTTAGTTGTCGATTGGTTTTTGTGTCGGAATTATACGTGCCCAGATTGTTAGTAGGTTCGTTTTGCTTTGGCACTTGAATTCTTTGCTATTTATTATTGGTCATGTCGTGAAGAATCTTTGGTAGAGCCTTGCAACACACCAGGTACATAATAAATTAATACCTAATAAATGTAAGCAGATGATAAGAAATTATGATGATGTTCAGATTTCTGGGATTTTATGGTGGTGATTTCTTCGTTTGAGAGTTTTTCACCGTCGCTTGTCACTTTCTGCATGTTTATGAATGGTAGGCTGGGTCAAAATCAAATCGAAATGTAAAAAGTAATAAAAAATTACACAACATATGACGGTTCAAAACAGAATCCTACATTAATGGTATGATCCACGGATGGGAGCGGTTTTGTGCTGCACTATGTAAATTTTAACGCGGATGCTTATAGATCAAACCGTTGGAAAGTTAATTCAACGTCTTACACAACAGTTCCTTCCAGTAGTAAAAAGAGTGAGTTTGGTAAAATTTCCAATTCTTTTTATATGGTCAAACAGACAAAAAGATATGGGAGCTTTTAGAATTTTCTACCTTTTTCTTGTTAGGTTTACTTCTCATCTTTTTGTTTTTTTTGGGTCTGCAAAAGAGATTGTCTTTATGTGAATGTGCCAGAGTCTCTTGTGTGTGTTGGCCTTCTTGATAAATTAATGTGTTACCATCCGTAAGGACCTTGACATGTCATAGACTGATCTTCGCATAACTAAAGGAGATTTTGGTTAAGCAAGATCTTGGGGCATGTAAGTGAATTAAAATTTTAATTCTTACAAGTTATGCGAGCAGCGCAAGCTGAGCATTTTGAGTGCTAACCAAATTCATTATAAAATGATTAGCTGTCTATAATATATTCTTTTTTCCTTTTTCTAATTTTTTTTTTCAGCATTACAGTTAAAATCTATATGCTTTATTGCTTGCTGTATGTATTACTATCGTATCTGACTAGTAGGCTAATAATCGTCGATTAGTAATGTATGGTAAGAGGAGAATATATTCACTTGCTTTATTCCTACCATATTCCTCTATGATTCTTGAGGGGAAAAAGGAATATGAATTGTGTAAAATCTGTGTTCATGCATTTAGATGATAACAAAATCAGCTCCACTCTCTGAGGTTGAGATTTCCTTGTTCCATCTTAATTGTTTGCGTGATGGTCGCAGGTCCAGAAGATAACGTGGCCGAGTACTACCAGCAGCAGGTAGAAATGCTTGAGGGGTTTAATGAGATGGATGCCTTAGCAGACCGTGGTTTTATTCCTGGAATGTCAAAGGTTTATATTGCATTCTGCTGCTCTCTCTCCCTCTGTTTAAGAAACATCACTGCACACAAATTCCTGAATTGAAATGATATCTTGTGGTTGCAGGAAGAGCAGGAAAAGTTGGCAAAAAGCGAGACATTTGCCATCAGAATTTCTAATGTTGCAAACATGGTTCTTTTTGCAGCAAAAGTATATGCATCTGTCCGAAGTGGTTCGTTGGCCATCATCGCATCCACCTTGGACTCACTTCTTGATCTATTGTCAGGTTTCATCCTTTGGTTTACTGCTTTCTCTATGCAAACACCCAACCCTTATCAGTACCCTATCGGGAAGAGGCGTATGCAGCCATTGGTCAGTTCTCCTATTATAATTCCTGGTTAAGTTGAAATTTTGAATTTTATATGATGAGCGAATTCTGTACATGAAGGGAAATGCTAAAACATGTCTCTACGCGGCATACATGTTACTATCTACCATGTCACAAGTGCAGCATTGTACCTGCTGTGTTTACCCCTCTTCTTGCCTGTTTCCTGAACTCATGTCTTTCTGTTAGGACTTAGGAGTAGTTAAATCTTTTGCAACACTAGTTGCTAGGGAGTTATAGGCTTCTTTTTCAATCCAGTGCTTAAGCTATGTCTACGGACAAAGAAGGGTTTGCTCATGTTTCCTTATCCATTTTGTGTATTGTATCCATTGCATCAATAGATCAATGTGCTCCAGATTTTAGGAAGTTCATACAACCTTTGATTGCTGCTGAACAATGATTTATCTGGAATTATGATCTTGTCCTAACAGTCAATTTCGAAAGATCTGAACCCTCAAAAGAAAAAAAAAATTCAAAAGATTCGATTAGAGGATACATGTTTGACATTGAGAAAAAGTATTGATCTAAATCATACTGAATTAAGCCTTAAACTGAAATATGACTTGCATGAATCCAAGTGTTATTCTTCGTGATCCTATTTGGACAGATGCCAGGAAGCTGGAAATCATAGGAATTTGCCGTCATTGTGCAATAATTTTGAAATTACATGTTTTCTTTAGACTACTTGTCAAAACTTAAAAGTCATGTTCGGTTAGTGTTAGTATTGGGTTCGTGCTGTATTTTTATAAAAGTAGTAAAAAGATGCTTTGGGGTTAATAAATTTTGAGCCCTCAGATGATGAATATCTTGTTAATTTTAACTTCATCGCTTTCACAGGGCATTCTAGTCTTTGCCTCTGTCATGGCAACTCTGGGACTGCAGATCATCTTGGAGTCGGTCCGCACTTTATTATCGGATGTAAGTTATGTTGGCTAAAATATTTAGCACACGATATGATAGTGCCTCATTGAAGGATTACTGTTGCTTTTGTTTATCGGAAGACAGTAATCATTCTAACTCATCTGATTAATGTTTTTTTTTTTTGGCTCAACTAAACTATTCTTACATCTCTCATTATATGCTTTTACTAGGAGGCTGATTTCAGCTTGACCAAAGAACAAGAGCGATGGGTTGTTGGTATCATGCTCATGGTGACTTTGGTAAAACTACTACTGATGCTTTACTGCCGCTCCTTCAACAACGAAATTGTTAGAGCATATGCCCAGGACCACTTTTTTGATGTTATCACTAACATTATTGGTCTCTTCGCTGCACTGCTTGCTAATTATATTGATGATTGGATGGATCCTGTTGGAGCTATCATTGTGAGTGGATCTCTCTTTATCTCTCTCTGTCTCTCTACAAAAAGAAATCCCACCTTTCCTTTTGCTGGAAATATTTCTTGGAAAATAAAAAGGCCAACTTTGTTATTTAAAGTCTCAAGGGTGTTCTTCTTTCATTTCCATGGATGTTCAAGGTTCCTTTAATATAGAACAATGCAGGGTTTAGGTAAGGTTATACTTAAGTTATAAATTTTTTACAAGCTCTTCAGAAAATTTAGGTGATTTTTATTCTTTGAAAACAACCAAAAATTTTCATGGAAAGCGTGATCTCTCGGGTGATTGTACGCTTTGGACAGTAAGAACTATTGAAAGACATAAACTAGGACTTGTCAAATGCCAATTAAGGTTGACAGCTTTTTTCCAAACGTTATACATATACTGAGTATCACCTTTAACTTGCTGCAGTTGGCCTTGTACACCATTCGAACGTGGTCGATGACGGTGCTTGAAAATGTCAACTCCCTTGTTGGAAGATCAGCAGCTCCAGAATTTCTACAGAAACTCACATACCTCTGTTGGAACCACCACAAGGCCATAAGGCACATAGATACTGTTAGGGCTTACACCTTTGGGTCTCACTACTTTGTCGAGGTGGACATTGTCCTACCTGCAGATATGCCCTTGAAAGAAGCTCATGACATTGGAGAAGATTTACAGGAGAAGCTCGAACAATTGCCTGAAATCGAGCGCGCCTTTGTCCACTTAGATTACGAGTTCTCACACAAGCCAGAGCATGCTCAAGCACACTCTTAACTATTTGTGGCAAAGCCCGTGTGTACGTATTCTGTCCTTTTCTTAATCCCAATACAGAATTTATGTGGAGACAAATTTAGAATCCAAAGGTTGAGACGTAGATGCTTTGTCAAGTTCTGCATCCTCTCTTTCCTTACTCCCCGTTTCCTCCAATTTTTTCTCATGCAAGTAAAATAACAAGATTTCTTGAGGCAGACTGATATGTGGCAAAGTCGATACCAAGGGAAATCTTTTTGACAAATAGAAAGGTGCAAAATATTAAGGCGAGGGAAATAAAAAGTAGCAAGGGAGCATTTTTCCCCACATTGTTTCGTAAAAAGAGGAAAAAAAAAATGAGGAGTTTATGAAGAACGCCATAGTAGCACCTCACCTTGGAATTTATCTCATAAATATTTGAGTTTCGGATTTATTCCACATAAGTGGACTAGCTAAAAGTCAACAAAATGTTACATGAATACGAGCCACAAGTTAGTTGTCAAATATATCAAAGAAGGTATATAAATCGTGGGATGCCACCTAATCTTCTTTGAAAAAGACTTAGTGGTTGTTTGGAAAGGTGGTGGGAACTATTTTTACTGTAGCATGTAAAAGTTTTACATTATAGCAATTTTTATTATTGTTACTGTAACATGTGAGAGTTTTTTACTATTCAGAATTAAGTTTGTGATGAGAATTGAGTGATGGGAACCATCACCAAACATCTCATTAAGTTGATTTACACCCTATTAAGCTGATTTATTTTACAATTACACCCTTAAACAAAAAGACAATTATGTTTTCAGGGTAAAAATAGGCATCTGGTATATTGTTTGTTTTATCAATTTTTTTCTCTGGTCTTTTCCTTTTAGATTGAAGAAAAATACCAAACACCATCTGTAAATTTTGCGTACCACTTTTCTTCTTTTATTGTTCATATATCCAAAACATCCATTGTGTTTTAAAAATCATACTCAAAATCCTCTATGAAACTTCTTAAAAAACCATGATCACCTTCCCTGAAATTTACTAGATGCAATTTAATTAGTAAACTAAAATACCAAATAAAATCAATCCTTAAAAAAACTCTTTCAAAATGTTTGAAGTATTTCTTTAATTGTAATATTTATTTGAGCATCTTAAATAATTTTATATTTAATTCTTTAGTTAAGTCATATTTGAAATAGCATTTAGTATTATATTTGAGGGGGTTTTTTTTCAAAATTTACTTACTTCAAGGGTAAAGTATGTTTTTGAAAACATGGCGATATTTTCGGTGTTTGTATAATAAAGGGACAAATGTGATATTTAGACAAAACATAAGAGATCCTTTGTGTATTTTTCCTTTTGGATTATAAAGGTAATGTGAAAATGGTGGGTCTCATAGATTTATAACTTATTTTCATCGTAATTCCCTGTTTACCAAACAACCCAATAATTCTATTCTATATTTCTTCTCCAAATTTCCTTTATTTCTTCCTCAAAATCCCTCTATCAATTTATTTATTTTCTCGTTTCCACTGTACCAAATGGAGACCGGAAAGACTATTTAATCTGCATATTTCAATCACAAAAGGATGGATGACAACTATATAGTAACGCTTATGTCTCATTTGTTTTTGAGTTCGGACCGCTATTCAAACTATTTTGCTATAATATATTCTCTTATAGAAATTTAATTTTTTTTTCAAACCACATTTAACTTAGTTTTTAAACATATGTGGAATATATAATTTATTATATTATACACATAAGCTCTACGAAACATTTAAAATTTGATCTTATGATAATTATAATTACTCTTACACTAATTATTAGCCCCATCGACGAAAATTGACTAGTGGTCGGAACTCGGTGTCAAGACAAATACAACTTAGGTTAATAATTGCTGGAGTCGTTTGTTTGTTGGTGTCTTAGTCAGAAGGCCCAGATTGTATGGCTTTGCCCATTGGGCTTCAAGTATGAAGGATCATAAGACCACGACGAGTAAACAAGCGAGTCCAAATAGTCCATTGGCAGGTGCTCAAGGATCTCGAAGTCAAGGGCTTGGTCTCCATTGTGTAAAGTAGTCGTTATAGTCTAGGATGATTAGAGGAGTCCCTATGCCTGTCATGACCTCAATGGAAGACCACAACGTGACAGTTATCAAGCCATTCGACCTTTTGAATAGGACTATACCCCTTTGAGAAGAGGGTTGTTACGCATACACACACGAAGCACACCAGAAATTTACTTTTATATTTCTTGCAATCCTCAACAAACCGATTGTAGTTTGTACTTCTATTTTCTAGATGGTGAATAAGGCTCCCAAATAGTGAACATATCTCTAATAAGTGAACCATTATATATCTAGGTTTGCTTCTTTATTTTTCAGCATTTATTTTACAATTTGGTTTATCAATCATTGCACTTCTTTACTTTTACCGTTTTGTAATGTAATTTATGAGCAATGATGCAAATTCCATTTATTTATAAGGTACTTGGCAATAAGCTTGAACTTAAAAAATAAATCCAACATTGTAGTTGTGATAGCTTATATTGTAGTTTATTTTTATTTTATATTGTAACATGTGAAAACTTCATATTATAGACGTTTGAACTCATAAGTTTAAATTGTTTTGCCCGTTTATTCAATTAGTTTAATTGGTAAATTATTTGCAAGGTTGAATCCTAATTAATCAACTTTCATTCGGATTTTTGCTAGTTATCATTTTCCAACGACTACATTGTTTAGTCCATTAAGTACACAAATTCACCAAGGAATTTATTATTGGGGGGATGAGTGTACTTTCACGAAGCTAATTGACATTCTTTGATGGTAACTGAAATATGTGGGCATACGTCTAGTCGGAACTTGGAAGAGGAGAGTAGGGAGTTGGGTTAATAAGACAAATGATTTAATTTTGTTTATTGAATTAAATTTAATTTATAAATAATATATATATCCTAAAATAATATTATTAGAATAAAAAATAGGGACCAAATGTCAGATTTTAAAAATTATTGGTAGTAAATATTGTGTACATTTTAAGATGTTAACAAATGTTACATATCAATTTAGTATAAAAATTAAATAATTGTGCAGACTAAAATATTCTTCTTGACCTAAATACAACAACAATATTTTTTTCTTCTTCTCTCTCTCTCTCTCACAACAACAATTTTGGACTTTCAAATCTCAACAATGTTGTTGTAACTACTTGGTTTTTTTGAGCTGTTACTTAGCTTCTTTAAACTTAATTTCTTAACTTTAATCTTACTTACAAGTAAAAAAAACGTTGGGTAAATTAATTTTTTTAAAAAAACATACTTGAAACTGTTATAACTTTTGTTACAACATAAACTGGAACATAAGTACAAACATAACTCTATAATCATTTAAAATATTTCTTAGAACTCATTAAATAAATACTTAATTTTATAAAACCTTTTAAAACACCCTTTCAAAATAGTGGAAAACTATTTTTTTTCAAAAACAACGAAAACTTTCTGTAGTGGTATCTATACCCAACCATCATATTCGTCACCACTACATCGAGCACTTCTGCCAGTTTTATTGGTCTTTTGTAAAATTACCTACATCACGATGGAACTTATAATGAGCTTTCACTTAGTAATTTCAAACTAATCTTACAAAATATTTGAAACTTTATTATTAAAACTTTTCTCGTAAAACAACTTTCATTAAACATTTCTCGTAAAACTTCTTTCTTAAAATATTTCTTGTAAAACGTTTCTTGTAATATGTTCCACATAAACATTACTTGTAAAGGAAACATTTCTAAAAGGAATGCAAACAATATCATAATGTATGATTCTATTTATCCTCTTTTATGAATGTTTTATCATTATTCTTAACTTTTTTGAGCTAATGAGCCTAAGTGTACGTACCAAATGCATTTGACCATCGAACACCAAGGCTATAACATAACTTAGCACGACATTCTCTTTGGGACAGAAGACTGGTATGACACTTTCTTATCTTAAATTTAGGGTTAGATTACTAATCTTGTAATCTTTAGTGAACATGGTTATATGACACAACTTAATGTCTAAATATTAAACATAACAATTGCAATCACAAGGCAAATCAGGATTTGAACTTTAAAATATTATGCATAACAAACGCTGTATATTTCAAACATTTATAAAGCATTTAAAATTCATTTTCTTCATGCTATAGGTGAGGTTTGAAACTTACCTATGTAGTGCTCTAGCATTCCAAGTCTATTGTTTCCCTTTTATTAGTCGGCTTTGTTTCCTATTCAAACTACACCTGACTATTAGCTAATTTTTCTAATTACTGACATATTTGATCGATAACATAACTTAAACGTTAAATGTTTATTCCTTTTTTTACTTAATCTCATTTCTTATCAATTTCCTCTTTATTACTTAACCTATCCATTCCTTAGAAAATTTTCCATTTTACTTGATGGTTTCGTTACTTAATATGATACAAAAAATTTTCCGTCTAAGGTGTTTTGCTAATTCGGAGGGCTCATGATCCGTATTAGCAGTTTTATAACAAATGATGATTTTGCTCTTTATGGGTTTTTTGTAAGTTGTAACTTTATTAAACTTTTCATTTTTCTTTACTATCTTGGCATTAATAGGTTGCAAAAAAAATTCTACTGAGGGGCATTTTTCAAAATCGGACGTTTCGGGGTCCATTTCAGCTTTTTATAAAAAATAATCGTTTTACCCTTAACAGGTCATAAAAAACTTTCGGAATCTATTTTAAATAAAACTTTCCTTTCCTTGTTACTTGTAACATTGTAAAAAACAAAACATTGGTTTTCTTTTCGCGAAAAATCTATCTTATCAAAACTTTACAGTTTTGACCTATAATGTAAAAATCTTGACGTTTTAACACTCAACATGTTTTTCTTTGGAAATCACATGTTTTCATGAACTTAAAAATCTACAATTACTCATATTCTCATTGTAGTGCAAGAAACTAGTTTGCACCATGAAAAACTACGTTCCACACGGTTTGACGGTTTTGGCAAGAAACACAAAATGTTGACATTTTTGCTCCTGGGACCAAAAAAAGCCGTCTTATGTCAAAACGTTCAGTTTTTTGTAAGGATTAAAGTTACAAAAGCTCCTTGGTCAAAATTCTTTTATTTCAAAATGTTTTCCTAGTTTCAAAATTTTAGGCTCAAAATTTTATAAAACTCATAACTTAAAATTGGTGTGAAATTTTCACAAGCCGTTCATAATTCCTGATTGTTTTAATGATATCTACAACTTTCATGTTGCCATCCATGATTCTTGATTGTTTTAATGAGATTTACAACTTTTATGTTTTAACTTTTCTCAAAATCATTTATCTTATTTAGAGTTTTTGGATAGACAGAACCTAAAACTATGTTTTTTGGCTTGATCTGATCAGAATTTGACTTCAATGTTTTGTTGGATGTTTTTAAAAATTTTAAGACTTACTTTTTTGTTACTGTAGTATGAAATTCATTTGATTTTGAGAAAAATTATTTTATACTTGTTTTTATGTTATATTAGTGTAAATTCAAAACTAAAAAACTTCACAAGTTAGTGCGGGGTTACTATGGGTCATTGGCAGGTTACGGGTTATTGATGGGTTGTGGGTCGTTGTTATTTTATAGGTTGCATAAGAAGCGGGTTAGTATAGGTCATTTTGTGTTAACCTGTATCAGAACAAGTCATGTTAGTGTTGAAATTTCTTGGCTTGTTCGTATTATGGGTCAGGTGAGTGTCAAGCTAGTTTATGTAAAAATTTATTCTCAACCCGACCAGAACCAACCTGTCGATACGAATTGCCCTCCTAAAATTTTAAACCATTTTAAACATTTTATCAAACACTTGATACTAAAAATAATCATGCCATAACATTTTCTTCGCATGCCATGGCCAAAATCATTATACCAAACACTTAAAGTGCTTAACATTATGCTATGACATGGTTTTTCATTTTCCCTATTTTTTCTTAAAACCTCAACTCTTCATCATCCTATCATCATCATCTGCTTAACATAACACGTAATCACACAATAATGTCCTCTTGATATGCCATAGTTTAATATATTACAAAACCAATCATAGAACCTATGAAAATCAACAAACTTTCAAGGCTAAGATTTGGGTTCTTGCCGTGAGATTTCTCAAGCTTTTTGATTCTCCACTTGATAATCATCTACTTAACATAACACATAATCATACCATAATGTCCTCTTGACATGTCATAGTTTAATATATTACAAAACCAATCATAGAACCTGAAACACCCGTTATTTTAACGGGTATGATTTTTTTTGTAAAATCATAAGAATAAAATGTCACTTTAGCATTTTTACTAAGTCTCCGTAGTAAATATTTTAAATCTACCTATCACTTATTTCTACCAACCTGGTCCCGCTACATTAATGCTCAATTAAATAGCATCCTTATCATTTGGAGACATAGAATTAATTCACCCCAACTACCAAGAGACATCGATATGTTTTCTCAACCACCTTTTTAATGCTTCCTTTATCTTCTTCTACAACATACCCCATTTGTCCCCTCAATTATGTTGACATTATTTGCTAAAAGTCTTCGTGGGAGACATGATAACATTTTCTTTAATGCGCATTTAATTCTATCCCGCTCCTCCACTATTTTG
>CAMOHE010049990.1:0-35276 GCA_946598075.1 Artocarpus hirsutus | reverse complement strand
TCGTTCTTCGGTCTCCTAGACTCCTAGGATCCTGTTGGCCAAATATAAAATTATTAGCCAATTTTTAATACGTTTCATCACAAAACGTTCATTACGTAATTGTCCGAGTTGTACAACTATATACAACTCTATAAATACTAATTTACTTATTTATGCTGAATTCTACCCTATCGTCACTTACAAAGAGTGAGAATGTTCCTAATCGCTTTCTTTTCTTACTTAAGGCCCTTCTAGAGCCTTTCGGGTTATTCGAGAAAAAATAACGATTTTGCCCTTCGTGTCTTATTGACCGATCTGAGCTTAATTTCGTTCTTTTAACAAAAACGGCCACACATTAATTTCAAAATAATGTCCTAGTGGCTCAAAACCTTTTATTTCACACTTAAGCCCAATTTTTATAAAACTTTACGGTGTAGCCCCTAAACCGAAAATTGTGACAATTTTGCCCCCGGGGCTAAAATTTTCTCTTTACACTAAAAATTCTTATTTTTCATAAGAACTATTTTTGCTTGAAATACCATACCTCAAATCATTTTGAAAAATGACGTTTTTGCCATTTTACCATATTTTCACTTTTAACAAATTCTTAAAAATTCAAAAACTCACAAACGGTTGAGTTTTTTGACGAACCATCTATGAAACTTAACAGTTTCATCGAGATCTACAACTTTCATGTTTTAACTTTTCTCAAAATCTCACTGTACATGGGTGTTTTCGGCTGGAAAGAAAGTTTTCTTTCAATTTAGTCCCTTGGATGTTTTTGTCAAATTCCTTTTCAAAACTTCAAATCTACCCCTGCAAAGTCTATTACATGGCTTACTCAGGTCATTTTCGTGCTCAAACCTCATTTTTACACAATTTAACCCTAAAATTGCAAAAATACATTTTATGCAAAAATTGCCATTTTGCACCTTAAATCAAAATTTCATCATCTAAACAGGTTCTTCATCATATACACATATAATTCCATCAACCATAAGCTTAAGAACTCACATGGATTTGAGAAAACAAAAATCCCAACAAAATTTCAAAACTTTGAATACCAAAACTTACCAAAACAACCTCTTTTTGATTTCTAACCTCGAAATCCCTTTTTGATCTGCCTCTAGCCTCCTTTTCATCCAAAAATAACATGGGTTAACATCTCCCGTTCAACCCATGAAAAACCCCTTGAAACTCAATAAAAAGTTTAGAATTTTACCTTAAATCTTGTAAAAATCCTTAGGGCTTGCTTCTAAAATTGTTTTGGGGCTATTTTCTACAATTTTTGAGGTTGAGAAATTTTCTTGATACATCAACTATGGCTGTCGTGGGTTTCTTGGAGAGGAAGAGTGCAAATTTTTGTGATAACATGCATTAAATGCAACCTTATCACATTTGGTGACTGATGGTAACCTTTATGGTTACCCCTAGGTGTCATCATGTCATCAGGCCACATTTTTAGCTTTGGTGGCCCAATCAAATTCAATTGGGTGTCCACTTTGTTGGGCCCAAAATTCACACAATGTAATTTTTCATCACGCAGTATTTTTCTTATGCTGTCGTGGTCAAATCAGTGTATTTCTTATCCTTAGACTGTATAAAAATATTTAACTTACTTTTCGTTCACTTTTGGAGGCCAATCATAATGTTTTTTGTATCTGCGTTTTCACTTAGCAGTATTCTTATACTGCTCTGGCCTCCTTTCTACCCCAGATTAGGGTTTGGACAACCTCTGTGTCCTAATTGCATTCTAGTCGTTCATTCGTTTATACCACAATTTCACAATTAATTGTGATATAAAATTCATTTTATGGATATTATTTATAGATTTTTGAGTAATTCAATTCATAAAATCTGTATTTTACCATATCCAACATTTCATCATATTTCACATAAAATATGCAATCAATGCCGTTTATTCGTACTTTGTAGTAATTTGTACAAAAATTATAACTTTTACAAAAATCACATTTTTTTAAAAGTTAATTCATTAATTAAACTCAATAAAATATTATGTTTTATTAATGACATTTTCTTGGTTATTACAAAAAGTCTCTGAAGAGACCCATTTTTCCTATCCTTTTTCTTTTCTTTCCTCATCCCTACCGACACTCTCTCTTCCTCTCTTTCTTTCTTCATTTTCTTTCTCTTGCTTTTCTTCTCCTTCTTCTTTTCATCCACCGTGAAGCAAAACCAGGGAGATCAAAAAGGAAAATTCAAGCAACCCTTTCACAAAAACCACAGATAATCACTCACAACCCAAGATAGAGGAGGCTTAAACATTTTCAAGTTTGAAATCACGGCTTTAAGCTAAGTTTTTGAGGTTAGAATTCTAAAGATTTTATTCTTAGTTCTAAGTTGAATTTTGGCATGAAAATCGTGATTTAAGTATGGAAATTCAAATAAGTTTGTTTATCTACATCTTAGGATGCTTTCAAAGTGTTTTAAACGAGTTTTATGCATTAAAAACTTATTTGGAGTAGAAATTTTGCTTTAAAACATGATCTGTCCACTTTGGGACGAGCTAAGTAAAACCCAGTTCTGGTGGGACATGGTCGATCGCGTATAATACAGTGCGGTCGACCACACTGAGCAAAATGGGTAGGCTGAGATAACTGACAAGTTTGGCAGGCCGATGGCTGAACAATACCGATAGGCCAAACTTTAAGATCAACAGGCCGACATAAGGTCCAAAAATAGCACTTTTGTTCAAAAAGCCAAAAACAGTGATCGATAGGCCAATCGGGCGGTTCAAACTCAGTTGTTTTTCATCGTTTTGTGTTACAAATGTTCCAAGGATTTTATATAAATGATTATGGCACACTAATAAAAATAAAATGGTAAATTGGTATGATTATAGATTAGGAATTTAGTTAAAGTGTAGTTATTCTATACATTGTAGGATGGCGGAGTACTTGAAACTTACGTTGTGAGCTTGGTGTTGTGAGTTGGAAGCTATCAGCATGGTATTCACCAAGAGGTAGGGAATCTATTACTCATCTTTTGTGAGGTTTTTATGGAATTAAAATTGGTTGTTTTATTGCAAGATATATATGTATGTTGAACTACTATTATATGAGATAATAATATGAACTCATCATGTATTATACAGCGAGGAAAATATTAACTTGACATATGTTGTTGAAATTGAGAAGCATGGTTAGGAATTTTAACTCTATAAATAATGAATGATTATAGAGGAATGGTGAGACATGAAGAGGGCGGTGAAATCGGATTAAAAGAGCTGTGTTTGGATGCAAAGATGGTTTCCGTCTCCAGGTTGCACTATTTTTTTTTTCCAAAGCAGTGAATTAAAAATGACGTTAAAAATGACATTATGAAGATAAATGACATTAAAAATGCATTAGGTTAAGGATTATATGAATACAAAAAATACAGTTTAAGAAAAAATATTGTA
Organism: Artocarpus hirsutus; assembly: GCA_946598075.1. Classification (NCBI taxonomy): domain Eukaryota; kingdom Viridiplantae; phylum Streptophyta; class Magnoliopsida; order Rosales; family Moraceae; genus Artocarpus; species Artocarpus hirsutus. Next base: position 31,876 of record CAMOHE010049990.1, on the reverse strand, counting down.
TAATAATACAAGAAATTATACAATATTAGAATAATGCAGTGTGAAGAAGTACACTGATAAAGTTATGCAGTATAAAAATTACACTGTAAAAATAAAGTAGTATAGGAATTGGATTGTTTAAGGTCATGCAGTACAAAATTAGACTGTGTAGACCACAAATTGTTTATAAAAGAGAGAGAAAAGAAAAGAAAAGAAAAGAAAATCCCAAAAAAATCAACTCTTTCTCTCTCTACTTTCTCTCTCTACATTTTCTCTCTCTCTCCTCAAAAATTAGTCCAAGATTTTGGACTCCGTTTTCGACACCTCCCACACCATTGGAAAGCTCTCGATGAGCTGAGTCCAACGGTGTGCCGTGCCGCCCGTAACGCCGCCGGAGGAGGCCACACGCGCCGTCCAAAGTGGCAAAGAAATCTATTTTTCCCGACATGATTCCCCATCGTCCGACCACTAATCGACGTGATCTTGGTGTCTATGGACTTAACATGAGGAGAAGAGCAAGATGGTACCACTATCCCAGCTCAATTTTAGCTAGAGCAAAACGGCGGAGTTGCCCCCGTCGTCGCCGTGGAGCCACCTCATGTTTTCGCCGTTGCTGATGACGGTGAAACACACCGCCGCCACCTTTCGGTTCAGACAGCCACGGGAAGTAAAAGGCCCCACTCAATTGCACTGTTGCGCCGCCCCTCACCGGAGTTCGAATGGCTCCAATTTTCGCTGCCATGAGGAACACCGATCGCGATGATCCTAGCCGCCTCGCTCCAAATTAGACGAGGGGAAATGTCCAGGTCTGCACGATGAGGCTTTTCAACACCTCAATTTCAGAGAAGAGCCGCGAAAGGGCGGAGATCCAAGACCCGCTATGGAGCACTAACTTGAGGAGGTGGGGCCGCAGTTCCATGCGGTGTTGAGCTGCACCACCATAGGGGAAATGCTCAGACAACCACGAGGAACAAAACCTCCAACTCAATTTCACGGTAGCTTCGCCGGAGATAGGAGATTCGAGCAGCCGGTTTTGGTCGAGAAATTTGTCCTTAATTTGAGCAGATGGAGGCTGAATTTGGATAAAATTTACACTGCCAATCAACTCATGAGGGTCAAATTAGGGGGGGTAGGCTCGAGCCCAGCCACCAGCGGAGCTAAATGGCACCGGTCAACGGCCACTTTGGGATTTTATGATCCAGACCTCCGATCGAAGATCCGAGACCACCTCTCAACTTGTTTCGACACTTTAAAAGCGATGGTGACCTCCGTTCGAGCTAATTCTACTTCGGTGAAAATTGTCCTTTACCAACTACATGCGGATCAAGGCAATTCAAACTGCAGTAACAGAGTCTAGAATGACATTTTCAAGAATGTATGATCTCCAAGAAGCATTCCTAGCCATTCATGGTCGCTCGAGGAGCACTGTAGAGGATGCTTCGCATACTGTAAATACAACGAGATACAACTAGACTCGCTTAGCTCGGAGTTCAAGTAAGTAGGAATCTCGCCTATAGTATGAACCGTTTTAAAATAAATTGTTTTAGATGCTTTCATAAAAATTTATGAAAATACATGATCAGTGATTGTTACACTGTTTTATGTGAGAATAGGTTTTATAGAGTTATGAAGTTGACGAAAAACTCGTTAAGGGTAAAATCGTCATCATTAAGAAAAAGGCTAAAACGAAGTTAGACACTCATATTTAGCATAACGTTCCTAGACAAAAAATATTTCGTAATATGTTAAGTAGTGAAACTGCTAGTGAGATGGAAAATTTAATTAAGGGACGCTTAAGAATAAAAGTAACCTGGTAGGTTACAAAGTCAAGTAAAGAAAGACATGTAACCCGGTGGGTTACAAAGTTAAAAGGAAAAGTAACCTCGGTGGGTTACAAAGCTAAGTAAAGGAAAGATAAACCGATGGTTTATAAGATTAAGTAAAGAGAAGGGTAAACCAATAGAGTACCAAGTTAAGTTAAGAGGAAATGAATGTTTAATGTTTACGTTTTATTATCAATAGAGTAGATTGATAAAAAGAAAGTTAAGTAATGAGTCGGCTGTCGTTTCATTAGGACACAAGAAGCCGACTAATGAAAGAAAAAAGAACAAAATAGAGAACCTTAGAGCATAGTCCGGGTAAGTTTCAAACCTCACCTACAGCATGAAGTAAATAATTTTCAAATGCTTATATATATGTTTACAATTGCTGTGCAAATTGTTTTTAAAGTATGTTCGTATTTGTTATATAAGGAGTTTTAAAGTTTAAATCAAAATTTGCAATATATTTGCAACTATTATGTTTAAAGCATGATTGCATTTAATATGCATAAAGTTTAAAAGATCAAGTAAAAGTTTGCAATGTGTTTGCAATTATTGTTTTTAAAGTATGATAGCATTTTGTTAATGCATAAGGTTTTATAGTTTAATTTATAAGTTTATGGATTACATTTGATATGCAATAAGCTGCATTTGTCATGCAATAAGTTTTAAAGGATAAGTTATGATTTGCAAAATGTGTTTGCATTTTATAATGCATTTGTTATGCAATACGTTGCATTTGTTATGCAATAGATTTTATAGTACAAGCTATAATTTCTAAGTATGTTTGCATATGATGTGATTGCATTTGACATGCTTACTAAAGTTAATAAGAAGGTAATGTAAAGATAAAAAGAAAATGTCATACCAGCCTCTTTGTTATGAGGTAAAGAAAGTAAAGTTAAAGTTTGACCTCCTAGATGTAAGGTACATGACATCGATATTCGATGGTTTCAAGTCTTCCATAAGGGAAACATCATGTTTATAATATCGTGATCGATGATGTTGGTACGAACACTAAAGTAAAAGTAAGGAAAATTAAAGTAAGATAAAGAAAGTTAAAGAACAAATGATAGAAAGTTAAAGTAAGACAAGGATAGTTAAGGAACAAAGGTAAAATGTTAAAGTAAGAAAAGAATGTTCATAAGACATTCATAATTAGAAGTACATAATTGAGTATAAATAGAAACATGCAATTTAGTTTTGCTTGTTTTCCTTGTTATGAAATATTTAAATGACATGAAAAACATTCTAAGAAATGTTTTATGTTAAGTGTTTATGAAAACATAAATGATGTTTATAAAGAGAAATCTAAATATTGTTTTATGTTAAATATTTTATGAAAAGCGTTTATAAAAAACGCTACAGAAATGCTTTATGAAAACGTTTATGCAAAAAATGTTTCAAGCGAGAGGTTTTTATGAGAAAAGTTTTATAGTATGTTTAAATGATTTGTGAGTTTATATTTGAACTTACTGAGGGTAAGTTCATAAAAAGTTTCTTCATGTTGTAGGTAATTTATAGGTGATCAGTAGTACTCGTTAGAAGAGCTGAATGCTGCGGAGGACGGATGCGAGGATTTAAGTATAGATATCACCACAGTTGCTTCCGCTACCCAGAGAGAAGGTTTTCCACTATTTAATATAGTGTTTTTGAAGTATTAAGAAAAATCACAGTTTTAAGAAATGTTTCTTAAAGTTTTACGACATATTTACAAAATGTTTTATCTTTTTATAAAGTGAAGTTTTAAGATATGTTTTAATAAATGTTTCTTATTAAGTTTTAAGAAAAGATTTGAAATGATTTTAAAGACAAATATCGAGTGAGGTCTCAACTTGAATGGCGACAAAGGTCGCAATAGTTTTAAATACGTTTTAAAGAATGTTTAAAGAAAAAAAATTTTAATTCAGTATTTTTCTTATTAAGTAAGTAAGATTACTATTTAAAAACGATATTTATGAAAGTAATGTAACTGCTCAAAAAGGCGGGTCGTCACACAAAGTGGACACTTCAAATATTTATTGAAAGATTGCGTTTTGAAGCTAGAGATTTGGTGAAAAAAGGCACAATTTTCGACTATCATTTTTTCTTTTCAAGAACTGTTGATGAAGCTTACTACTTAGACGAGGATATGGTGGCCTTTAGTTATTATTGGCATTTGAATTCTCCAATGCACAATTCTTGCTAGGAGAGCACCAAAATCTTTCATGATATATCCACTCCAACATAATGGAACAATCCTGTAGCCGGTATCAAGAAAAAAAGACACATTTGAAAGTTGTTTTAGACTATCTAAGGGCCACTCTTGAGAGAAGAGAAGACACCTTTGGTTAAGGTTAACACGTATTCAGGTAGTTTTTCTCTACGGGAGTGTATGAGAAGAAGCTAGTCTCTTCTTGTTAGCGTGGGAGCTTTGGTGTCTAATTGCAACCTCTATGTGCGTGAGAGCCTGTTTCTACTTGCAGGAACAGAAGGCAGCTAGCAAGAAGAATCCTCGTGCTCATCCCATAGGTATGATTATAAAAGTCAAGCCACAAGCAAAAGAAGCCAGGTTGGATCAGGGAGGTGTTGAAGAGCCGTCAAAAGCAAAGAAAACTGTTGATATTCTAACGATGTTGTTAAGACTGGTCTAGTTTCTTATAGTGAAGAAAGTGATGAAGATAATTAGGTAGTTTTGTAATCAAGGAGACATTATGGGTTTCTAGAACGGATAAATGATGTCTTTTTTTTAATCTTTTTTTTAATTGAATCATGATTTCTAAATACACAAGGAATAAAAGCAGTACACTAATGTGAGTGTGCATATTTAAGTTAGAAATATGCAGTGAGCTTGTTTTAGGACTGAGAACATGGCTTATAACAAGGAGAAAAAGGATGTCTTTAGTCCGAAGGTTCATGTGAGTTTGATCCAAGCCTAGTCCAAACCGATATTTGAATGTGCATTTGGCTGTGGTGGTTTTGAACCTGGTGTGATGTTTGAACCTATCCAATACAGGTTTTTTATAACTTGAACCACAGATTCAGAATTTTCAAAAACCAAAAAGGTTTCCGAACCACTTCAATTTGGGCTAGCTAATCAAACATACCATCCTAAGTATGTCCTTGACAGCTTGAGAGACCGAGCTTTTGCCTTATTGCAGAAGACACCATGCCCGTGCACATTGTTGAAAGACCGAGCTTTTACCTTATTGCAAGTTGTCATTGAGTTTGAAATAGACGCATGACTAAAAGTTGAACTGTTAAAAAGATGGAAGTTTTTACTTGGACTTGGAGCTAAAGCCCCTCCAGTTTAGCAGTTTCTTTATGGTGCATTAAGCATAGCGAGTTCATTTTGTTGGCTTCTGTCAACAAAAGACCATCTGTCGGCCGGGCTGCTGCTTTGCTTTCTGCTTTTCTTAAAGAATAAGAAGACCTTTTCTCCGCAAAAGGAAAATAGACAGGATAGATCGGAAAAGGGGAGCAATCAAAAAGAGTTCACCGTTCACGGGTAAAGCCGTGGGTGGGAGTGTGCTGATGCAGAAGGGGCTCGGAATACTTCAAAATTTAGGTGGTTTATCATCCTTGGTTTGATTAGTCAACAGTCATGGTCTGACTCTCTTAGTGGGGTTTTTTTTTTCCTTTTTTTTTGGCTTCATTTATATTTTTATTCCGGGGTAGTAAGTTGACATGTACATTGGACGTTTTTATTTTATTTTCTTTTTGTTTATATTAGAATTAAAAAAAAATTGAGGGTCCAGATATACACACTACTGCTAGATATTTTTTTCATACTGATTGAATTATTTGTTTCCTCATCTGTATCATTAAATTTTTCTCACAACATTACTTTCTATGAAAGTGCTGGCTCAACTAGATTCTAGGTGATGAGTTAAGTATCTACATGTATGCTTTTGCTCGTATTTTTCTAACAAAATAATTTTTTAGTATTTATATTAAAATTTTATATTGTTTCTATTCATAAATCCAATGGTCAAAAAGTTATTCCAACAGCTAAAATAATAGTTCCCATCGGTTGGGAAAAAAACAATGCTGTTCCTAACGTAAAGAATTCTGGGTTATATGTTACATGCGGTCTGTCTGATGGGAGTGTAGGCAAGACCCTATGCATGATGAGAGTAAAAATGCATAAGAACAGAGAAAGTGGGAGAGCGCCGTAGTTGTATCTCAGAAGTCAGAGCCCTGTATTTATGGATTTTTTTGAAGGGCTGTATTTATGGATTAGTAGAAAACAAGAAGGATGACGTTTTGTTTTGTTTTCTTTTGTTTTGTTTTGTGTCTTTTGTTTTGTTTTATTTTTTATTATTATTATTTTGAGGCTTCACCATCGGTGGAATGCGATGTTTGACTAAAGATAAAGCAACAAAAACAAGTGATAAAAAATAAGTGGGTTTAATCAGTGTTCTGACTTTTGGGGAGAGACAGAGGCCAAGGTCTGGATGCATGTGCATTAAGGCGTGGCTTTTTTTATTCGTTTGAAATTTGATGGAGTAGGAGATCTTCTTTGCTTTTCACTGTTTTCAATTGAATGATTTACTACCACCCTTTCACACTTACTTTTTTAAATACATACAATGGATCTACTTGGGAATTTTGATTCAATCATCATTGGTGACGTCTTCTCTCTCAAATTTTATATTGTATATATATATATATATATATATATATATATATATATATGTATGTATCTCTAACTTCAATAATTAGGTTTCCACCTTCCAACTTGATGTTGAACGATTGACGGCCTGATTAAAAGTAAAGATATTAGAAAAAGGCGTGGTGATTGCATGAGTATGGTGATGTCTTATCAACAACGCCGTTTATTCCGTTAAACCGAACATATATATAGATTTGCAAATGATAAAAGAAGAATAAGCAAATCGTATTTCCCTATATAATAATGTAATATAAGATTCGACAAAAAATTGAAAATTATCGAGGTCTGGCTTAATCTTAAAAACAAAACGGATGGCTAAACGAGGAAGAAAAGGTGATTAATTAGGCGGTGGAAGCGCTCACGTGAAGTGCAACAAGAGAGGCATAAAAGCCGTCCTTGATGTTGATCAAAGTCTCATGCCTGCCTTTCTCAACAATGACACCATTCTTCACGACTGCGATAACGTCGGCATTCTTGATTGTGGATAGCCGATGAGCCACTACCACAGTGGTCCGGCTAACCATCACTCTATCGAGTGCTTCCTGAACCACTCGCTCCGACTCGGCATCAAGTGCACTCGTTGCCTCATCCAACAATAGTATCTTAGGGCTTTTCACGATCGCCCTTGCAATTGCCACCCTCTGCTTCTGCCCTCCCGACAATTGCACTCCTCTTTCTCCTACCACTGTGTCATACCCCTGTTACACGTTCATAATGACATTAGTCAGCCAAAAAAATGTTTAAAGAAGGAGATTTTATCAGAATTGACAATTTGAAAGCACAAGGTCAAACAATGCATTTTACTTGTACACGAATGAAAGTTTGTGACTCTTTCTTCTTTTCTTTTTTTTTTCTATTCCTGCTTCCTTCAAAGTAAAAAGTAACATTTTGTCTTTACAAACAAATTCTAGACTACTGGTGAATAAGCATCAGGGGCGTACAAGTCTAAAACCCATTACCTGTTTTAGACTACTTATGAACCTGTGGGCATTGGCCAACTCAGAGGCCGCCAAAATCTCAGCCTCTGTGGCATTGCCTTCCTTGCCATAGGCAATGTTGGCACGGATAGTGTCGTTGAACAGAACTGGTTCTTGGCTCACCAGTCCCATCTGTTGCCTCAACCACTTCAAATTCAATCTCTGAAGCTCAACTCCATCCAGCGTTATGAGACCTCCGTCTGGGTCGTAAAATCTCTGTAGCAAAGCTATCACAGTCGATTTTCCACTCCCGCTTTCTCCAACAAGGGCAACCGTCTGAAACACATACAAACACCATTAGAAAAGGATGGATTTAAGAGTTTGTTTGGTAGGGGAGAAAAGTAGGGGAAAAAAAAAGCATAGAAACGTAGGATTAGTGGAAGGATTTTAGTACCTACGTTACTCTAAACAATTTTATTAGAGCTCAGCATATGTGTTACAACACATGTAATATGCATAGGTACATTACCTTGCCAGAATGAACGGATAAACTGAGGTCTCTGAAAATCTGAACATCTGGTCTTGATGGATACCTAAAGCTGACATGTCGTATCTGAATTTCCCCCTTGACATCGTCTATTGTCTCTCCAGACTCATCGCTCGGATCAATCTTTGACTTGCGATCGATAATGGAGAATATGGAAGCTGCTGCAGTCTTGGCATTGCTAGAATCAGGAGCAAATGAGCTTGATTGGGAAATACCCATAGCTGCCAACGTCAAAGCAAAGAAAACCTACAAACGCACAGCACATATAATATTTTTAGTAATCTTAAAATGTTCTTGACATTGAATACAAAAGCTAGCGGACAAAGGGGAAAAAAAAGAAGAAGAAATTCCTATGCCTGGTTACCCTGAAAACGTCTGAAAATTTAGCGTCGCCAGCCTCAACAAGTTTAGCTCCGGCATAGAAACTCGCTGCATAGACAGAATAGAGTAAGAAGAACGATACCCCAAATCCAATTCCACTAATCAAGCCCTGCCTTATCCCTGTTTTCATGGGGCCTTCGCATTTCTTTCGGTATAACTCCATCACTTTCCCTTCCGCGCAGAAAGAAGCCACTGTTCTTATGCTCCCCACTGCATCATTTGCTACTTGGCTGGCTTCCTCATACATCGCCTGCAACCATTCATAACAACATTTGATTTTGATTGCATGACCAATCACTAAGAATAGTAAGTGATAAATAGTATATTTTCAGTTTAACCAATTAGTTTTAAAGAGACTTTGCTTACCTTTGCATCTGCGCTGAACCCCTTCATGAACTTCACTTGAGTATATCCATTGACTCCAATAAGAGGAAGCAAGACGAGGACGATCAATGACAACTGCCAACACGCGATAAAGGCGATAAGCAGACCCGCAACTGCTGATGCAGTGTTCTCAACCAACAGCCCAAGCGCATCTCCAACTAAAGCGCGCACAGTCGTCGCATCTGCCGAGAGCCTTGAGCCAATCACACCGCTCGAATGCTCCGGCTCATCAAACCATTCCACTTCCATGTTCACCACTTTCTCGAAGCACATCAATCTTATGCGTTGGATTAACTTGCTCCCAGCTACAGCAAAAAAGTAACTTCGTCCCGGGATTGCCAGAAATGATGCAATTCCAAGAACCACAAACATAATAGCCCAAAACTCTGAGTCCTCCTTCTGCTCATGAGCCGGCTCATAAAATATCTTTATGACACTTGAAAGAAGCAGGCCATAAATCGGAAGTATAACTCCATTCATGATGGCAGCCACAGCTCCGATCAGAAGCACAGGTATCTCAGGCTTGTTAAGAGCTGCGAGGCGGAGCATTGGGACCTTTGGACGCTCTTCCGGTGCTTTTTCAGCAGCGGCTATTTCTGGATCCGTTGATGCAGTAGTATCATGGATGCCCGTTGGTATACCAAACGAGACGGAAAATGAGTGGCGGCTGCTATTTCCTACGGATGATCCTCGGCTTAGAGATCGCAAGAACGACCTTCTCTGGCTAGGTTGTCTAAAGGATTCCGTACTAGTAATCTCTGTTTTGTTTTTCTCACTTCCGACTTGTTCTGACACCTTGTTCACTTCTTGCAAGCGTATAAGCTGCGAGTAAGCGCCATCGGGGTCCTTGACTAGTTCCGAGTGTGAACCTGATTGGTTCACAGCATGTTTAATAAATGACTCAAACATTTCATTCGTTAAAACGATTTGAATATGTAGCTAAGTTGTCCACAAATAAGAAAGACAGCATATTTTGGCTGCAAAATATTTAATGCTCATGAAACGCAGGACTAAGAAAAGAGATACCTTTTTCAACCATCTTTCCTCTATGAATGACGGCAATCATATCGGCATTCCTCACAGTGCTCAAACGGTGAGCAACAATGACAGTAGTTCTGTTCACCATAATTCTGTCTAATGCTTCTTGCACTATCCTTTCGGATTCTGCGTCCAGTGCACTAGTTGCTTCATCAAGAAGCAAAATCCGTGGGTCTTTCAGAATCGCTCTAGCTATTGCAACTCTTTGTTTTTGACCTCCAGAGAGCTGAGTCCCATGTTCGCCTACCATGGTATCAAGTCCCTGAGCAGAGTTTGAAATTTCTCATGTAAGCTTACTACAATCTTTTGTGGAAAAAAATGTGAAAAAAAAAAAAAGATTATGCGTGCTGTAACTTTGACAAGAGCTCAGAAACCTGAGGTAGTTTATCGATGAACTTAGCAGCATTTGCAAGTTCAGCCGCTGCTCTGATCTCTTCAACAGTTGCATCTTCCTTTCCGTAAGCAATGTTTTCCTTTATAGTGGAAGCAAACAACACAGGTTCCTGGCTGACAAGACCGATTTTTCCTCGAATCCATTTAAGCTGCAACTCCTTCAAATTGATGTCGTCTATCAGAACTTCACCGGCTTGTGGATCGTAGAATCGCTCAATGAGACTAATGACTGTCGACTTGCCACTTCCACTCTCTCCAACCAAAGCTGCAGTGGTGCCACTGGGGATAGAAAGCGAAAAGCCGTTGAATATTTTCTCATCGGGTCTTGTTGGATAGCTAAAGTGGACATCTCTTAACTCAATATCTCCGCGAATATCTTCCAATATCTTTCCTCTAGTGTCATAAGCATCAATCTCTGGCTTCCTTTTGATAGTCTCAAACATCTTAAACGCTGCAGCTTGACCAGAAGCAAATGCACTCAGGCAAGGAGATGCTTGCCCCAGAGACCTGACTCGTACAATACGTAATACATTGTTTCCATAAAAAATAATAATTAAAAAAAAAAAGAATGTCAATAATTTTTTGAGCTTACCCAAAAATTAACAAGAAGGGAAAGAAAATTGTAGGGGCTTACATAGATCCAGTCAAGACAGCCAAAATGACATTGAGAACATCACCCCCACTATATCCTTCTTCCCTAACCATCTTTGAACCAAACCATATAGCCAATGCATAGGTGCAAAAGATAACAAGCATGACCGTGCCAAGACCAAGTCCTGCAGCTGCGCCTTCAAAAACACCAGCTTTGTAAGCGCTACCGAGAAATTTTTTATAATTTGCTATTGCTTGTTTCTCCCCGGTGAATGATGCAACCTAGATACACAAAACAAACTTAGCCTGATTAATTATCATAAATTCCTTTGGATTTGACTCAAAAATAGAGAGTAACTATTTTAATCAAATAAACATAACATGTAACATTTGCTTTTAGGAAAGGTGACATACTGTTCTGATGGAGCCAATGGTCTGCTCAACAACACTTGCTGCTTTTGCATAAGCATTTTGGCCACGGGACGCCATCTTGCTTAAGAATACAGCCATTGACGCACCAGCAACAACCATGAGAGGGATGGCAGACATCATAACGAGGGTGAGAAGCCACCCTTTGACAAATGCTACTATAAATCCTCCAATAAACGTACATGCCAATTGTATAAATTTCCCAACCTTCCAAAATGCAATATTAGTTAGCTTCTGATTGTGTTCATAAAAATAAATAAAAATAAGAGTAAATTTGAAGGTGACTTAATTATTCTTTCTTTTTCCTTGAGAAATGCAATTATAGGGGAAGCAGCATGTTTTCTTTACTACCTTCTCCCCCATGGCATCTTGTATGAGAACGGTGTCTCCGGACATCCTTCCGACGACCTCTCCAGTGTTGGTTTCCTTATCAAAGAAAGCAACATCTTGTCTTAATATCGTTTTCAAATACAAACCCCTGATTCTTGCAGCTTGTCTCTCCCCTGTTACCATCCAGCAAGCCACCTCTGATAAAACAAACATCAAAGAATCAAACCACATACATACATATACATATACATATATAAAAAGTCTGTGTAGCAACTACTTACGTAGAAATGCTGCAAAAAGAGCCCCCACTGCCAAATACACAAATTTCAGAGCGACCTAATTTCAGATCAATAATTAAACACATCATTAGAGGGAGAACACGTTCAAAAAGTTACTACGAAATTGAAAGGATTGATGAGGATTTTGAATTCTCCTCTAGTCTCTGCCTCTTTCCATCAAAGTACCGAACAAAGGCCTAACGAATCGTTGGCGTCTTACCTTGGAAACAGTATGAACTGTCTCTTCAGTGTCGGTTTCGTTGCTTCCAAAGGCATCAACCAATTGACCAAAGAGGATGGTCATAAGGGGCATAGACACTCCATTCCCCAAGGCGCCAACCGTGCCGGCGATCATCAAAAAAATATCGGCTCTATCCGCAAAGGAGAAGAGCTTGATATATGGAATTTTATGCTCAGTTGCCTTGTTCTTCTCCGAGGCCTTTTGTCCATCTCCATTATATTCGTTGTTACTCTCCACTTGTTCTACTTGGACTTTTGACGTGCCCTCTTCCTGCGCATTTCTGATGTTGTCACCACCGCTGCTGCCGGTGCCAATCTCTACTGCCATGGCTCAACCACCTCCTAACAGAGTTGATCCAAATCTATCAAACTATTTTCTCTCTATTTCCACCTGCAAAAGATTATGCATATACCACGCCATTAAATGGATAGTGATCTTTTTGCTTATAGCTAGTATATATAAAGCCAAAATGGTTTAACCGTTGGAATTTCCCCAGGATTCGACATCAACAAAATGACAAATTAAGCAGGAAACTATAAAATTGTACGACTGATTCCAAATAAAGAAGCAGGCCTGTAATCATTTTATTATCCTGAAATAAATTTCCTTTCCTTTCCTATCCTTTCTAGATTTTGGGAACTTGGTCATCAAGAACAAAAAGAGTTCAAACAATCGATTAGTTCGAAGAAATACCCTTATGAGCTCTCCAAGTCTTATGAGCTCTCCAAGTAATTAGAGCAGTCTTAGAGAAAGAACAAATAAAGAAAAGTTACTACATATTTTCAAGACAAGAAAACAAATTTGAATGAAAATCCAGGCCGGGCTGAGAGGACAAAAAAGGTGAAAAGAAAATTTAATTCAACAAACTGATCTTGTGCCAAATCCAAATCCAAATCCAAATCACAACACGACACGACACATCCCAATACGAGCCAAAAGCATAAATAAAGATTGAAAAAGGCCTTACATGTATTACTACATGGAATAACAGTAAGGCACGCTTAGTCCCAGATGCCAAAGGGAGCAAAAAGTAGAAAGAAGAAAGAAGAAGAAGAAGAAGCAAGATGAGTGGTTGAAACGATGAAAAAGGGTTGCGTTGGGTTGGATCACTTATTGAGCCTTTGTCGAAAAGTACTTCATATGTAAATTTGTAAATGGCACTGTTCTCGGCTCCTTTTTTTATACGTCATAATATTATACATTACTTATTTGTGTAATTTAGATTTAGATGTCCATTCGGCATTGCTTAAAGCGCAAGCATCTTTCTTGTGTTTCTTAGGCCCTTTTTGTTGGCTTTACACTTCTCTTCTTCAAGTTTATTCTCTTTACAAATTGAGTCTTTGAATTTTCAAACATTCATTGTTAAAGTTTGGAAAATTTTTGGACTAAAAATGTTAAACAGGTGATAATTTTAAGCATGATGGATGAGATGCATATTAGATCGGTTCAAATTTAAAAATTTATAGAAAACATAAATTTAAGGGTTTTAAATAGAATATATATATATATATATATTTATACACTGATGGAATTTCTAATTCATTAAAAAATTTAAAAAGCATTTGATGAATTAAAGCGGTCCAAATTGATATTTAGTTGAGTAAATAATTAAAGTCAATTTAAACTATAAAGGCAATTTTAAAACAACCTAACCTTTAAAATCTAAATTTTAACTATTTTTTACAATAAAAGTAATTCATATTTTTATTTTTCTTTTATAAGCCATATTTTTTAAAAATAAGTTTACATTTTTAACTTAATATTCTTGTTTTAAACTAAAATTTTACTTTTTAAACTCAAAATTAAAACAACAATTTAAACTATATAATTTAAAACTTATAATTCAAAACATAAAAACCGTCGCATTTTGAATCCGTGTACAGACAAACCGTTAGCCTCCTTTGACAAGTGGGACGGCGCAAATAAAGGTCACACCAGACAAAAATAAAAAAAAGGTCAAAAACGTTGAAAACAACGTAATGCTACTTTTATGTGCGTTGCAAAAAAGAAAAAGAAGAGACATAGCTGCTTTCATTTGGGCAAAGCAGACAAGTTCTTCAAGCTAAATGCTAGTTATTTCTTCCCGTACTTGCCGCGGCAACTTTCTTTATTTATTTTTTTTAAGTAGAACTAAATTCTTTGCATATCTTCTTGGAATTAGTGATATCCCTCTCTTTCCAGATTTTGCGGGTTGGGTTGCGGGAAGGAAATCTTGGCATCAAGTATGAACTATTTTTATTAATTATTAATTATTGATGCAGGCATTACGTCCATAATAGTGTTTATTACCAAATTAATTTTCCTTGGAGGAAAATGACAGGATGCTTCTCGGTTTCAATCGGCGGCAATAGGAGAATTAGCTTTTTTCTTTTCCCCTTATATTTGTTCGCTCTAGTGGTTGTTTCAACTCTTTTGTTTGAATTTGAGCTTCCTAGCAAATGTCCCCTATCTGCCTAACTGATATGAAATGTAAAGAAACTTCCTGGAAATTGCTCGAACCAAGGAATAGCAAAAAATAAAATAACATGAAAAAAAAAATCAGAAAATAAAAAATTCACTAACTTGACTATTCATTTGGGAAAAAAAACAAATAAACAAATAAACAAATAGTTCTAGAAGTAGGAAGCCAACTAAGATACGTTATTCACTTCAAACGTGGAGGCCAAGATTGGATTTGCCCCCACAAATGTCAAAGCACATGGAAAGAGAAATAATCACAAATTCAAACTTGCCGTTTCATTATATTTGTTTATAGTCCGTGAATTTAAACTTTTTTTTGGGCCATGGAAAACACTGTCATATTTTGTTTAACAAGTTTAGTCATTCTACAAATTCATTTAAGTGTATCCTTTTTTTGTTTGTCGTATGTGCTACTGTAGGTTTTACTTTATTTTGTAAAATATTGCCCGTACTTGTCAACGGCCGAAGTCGTAGTCAATCATAATTAAATACTAGTTATTATTATTATTATTTTTTCTTTCGAGAAGAGTAATGATTTATTATATTAATGATTATCTTTAAATGTGACAATAGAGATTGTTTGGCCGTATATCAACTTTTTAGCTATTAAATTTTATAAAATTTTTATATATTATAATAAAAAATAAAAAATTAATTAAATATAAAATTATCATATGCTATAATATTTTAAACAAAAAATTAGTTTTAACTATGCTTACTAAACACCTAAACATGTTAGAAGTGTTACATTAGTGTGTTGGTAAATATCATTAGCATTAACTTTTTGGTTATCAAATAATATAAAGCTCTCACTTATTACAATAAATATAAAAATTACTACAGTGTAAAGTCTTATGTGCTATAATGCTTTGAATAAAAAGTTAGTTCATGCCTTTCAAAAAGTTGGTTTATGCTTGTCAAACATCCTGTAAGACTCAATTAATGTGATACTTATATTAATGAAACACAAGTGATTACATAGTAATGCCACAAATTTTACGACCTGTTTGGGAGTGGTGAGAACCGTTGGTCCCCACCACAAAATCAGTTATGAACAGTAAAAAGCTCTCATATGCTACAGTATCAATAAAAAAATTGCTACAGTGTAAAACTCTCACATGCTACAGTAAAAGTGGTTTTCACCACTAGTTCCCACCATTTTTCCAAACACCCACTTAATAGTTTATTAAGCTATACTTGTCTTGTGAAGAGCAAGTAGACCTTTTGGTCATTTGCTAGATATGATTAGACTCCTTGTTCCTAAATTCGCGAGAAAATACACGCCTAACCTCTTCGTGGTCAACCAATAAAATTTAATAAGGTGTTTAAAAAGATAGTTAGAATTGTTTTTATTATAGCATTTAAGAGTTTTATATTGTATTAATTTTTTTATTATCATTATAACATATAAAAATTTTATACTATTTATAACTGAGATTATAATTAAGTGGGTGTTTGGAAGAGTGGTGGGAACCACTTTACTGTAGCATGTGAGAACTTTTTTACTGTAGCAATTTTTTTTTATTGTTATTGTAGTATGTGAGAACTTTTTACTGTTTATAACTGAGATTGTGGTGGGAACTACTCACGCCAAATAGCCCCTAAATTTTGTGTGTCTACCTAACAGCTTGTTGAATTATTGAAGCAGACTTGAATTTTATATAATTTTTATATGATACCAAATTATTTAAAAATTTAGCTCATGGACTAACTTTTGTCCCTTACCACTCTTTCTACATTCATATTTCTTTTGTACACGCTACATGACATTACGGTTTTTTATTTTCGATTCTTCCTCTTGTAGTCGCTCGCTTCAAAACTCACACGTCTCATATTTCTTTTATTTTTTCCCTTCAAATTGCTACATCTCTTTTTTCGCCTTACGACAAGAAAACATCACAGCTACTGATGATTTTTCTAGAAAAGTTTGGTTTGCTTGCTTAAAAATAAAAATGATGTTTTCATTAAATTCAAACAATGGAAAATATTGATTGAAAATTTGACAGATAAAAAGATTAAAGCCCTCAGGACAAACAATGGTCTTCTCTAATGAAATTTTTTACCAGTATGGTAGAGAGAATAGAATTCAAAGACATAGGATTGTGAGAAAAACCCCACAGAAAAATAGGGTTGGTGAGAGAATGAATAGGGCGTTAATGAACAAGTCTAGATGTATGTTGTTCGGGGCCGGTCTACCTAAAAGATTTTGGGGGAAAGCTGTTATGACAGCTGCATATTTAGTAGAGTTCTTCTACTGCTATTGAGTTTAAAACACCTAAAAAAAAGGTTAGGAAACCCTCCTGACTTGTCTAATCTTAGGCCATTTGGTTGTTCTGCATATGCATACCAATCAGAGGGAAAACTAGAACCTAGATCCCTTAGATGTGTTTTTCTATGCTCTCCATAGGGTACAAAAGGGTAAGACTGTGGATCAGAGAAAATAAAGGTTTTAAAACCATAACAAGCAGGGATATAATATTCAATGAAAATATTTTTTTGTGTCTGTCTACTACTGACCCTGTTGTAGGAAAGGATATCTTGAATACTAACACTGTAAGAACAACAAATGAAGAAATACAAGCAAGTCCAACTGTGGTGGAGCAAAGACCAAAGAACCAGGTTCAATTGGAGCCATCAGATCAAGACTTAAGAGAGGCAACTGATAGTGATCAACAGAGTTTAACGGTGAACCAGTTCGAGAACAGGTTTCTGAGTCCTTAAGTAAGTACCAGTTAGCAAGAAATCGACAAAGAAGGCCTGTGATGCCGCCTCAAAGATATGGCTTCTCAGCCCTCACTGACATGCTGGCATTTGCCTTCTTGACGGCCACAAGTTTAGATAAGCAACAGCCTGATAGTTATTAAGAGGCTATTAGCTGTAGAGACTCGAAACAATAGTATGTAGCTATGAAAAAAGAAGTGACATCTCTGTACAGGATATAGTAAAGAGACCCCAAAATCACTCTACAGAAGCATGCAAGTGGATTTACAAGTTAAAAGAAAGAGTTTCACAATCAGAACCAGTCAAGTACAAGGCAAGATTAATTGCTAAGGGATTTACTCAAAAAGAGGGGATAGATTTCAATGAAATTTTTTCGCCAATGGTTAAGTATAAAGCGATCAGGATTAGTTTCCCAGTTTGACCTTGAACTAGAGCAAATGGATGTAAAAACATCTTTCTTGCAAGGTGAATTAGATGAGGAGATAAATATGGAGCAGCTCGAAGGCTTTGAAGTCCATAGCGGGAAAAATATTGTTTGTTTGCTCAAGAAATCACTGTATGGACTTAAACAGTCCCCAAGACAATGGAACTTGAGATTTGATTCTTTTATGGTAAAGCAGGGTTTTGATAGAAGTTACTATGGCCTATGCTTATATTTCAAGGGCAGAAATGTTTTGGATTCAGAATATCTTTTCCTCTACGTTGATAGTATGTTATTGATCAGTAAGAAGCAAGAAAGAGTCTAAGAGATAAAAGAGATGCTCAAGTTCGAGTTTGATATAAAGGACTTAGGACAAGCAAAGAGAATTCTGGGAATGAACATTGAAAGAGACAGAAAGAAAGGTATTGTGTGTTTAAATAAAAAAGGATAATTGGAGAAATTGGTTGATAAGTTCTACTTAAAAAATTCTAAGCCTACTAAACAACCTATCACAAGTCAATATCCTCTATCTAAGGATCAATGCCCTCAAACAGAAGAAGAGACGAAGTATATGTCTAGAGTACCTTGCTCTAGTGCTGTGGGGTTAGTATTGTACTTGATGGTTCATACTAGACATGACTTGGCTCATGCAATAAGGATATTAAGTCGATTTATGTCAAATCCTCGGAAGAGACATTGGACTATAATGAAGTAGGTTATATGTTATATATTTGGAACAGCATCAGTGGAACTCAAGTTTGCTAGGCATGAAAGACAAGTCACTGTGGAAGGTTTTGTAGATTCTGACTATGCTGGAGACTGGGATAGTAGGAAGTCTATAACTGCTTATTTTTTTCGAGTAAGTGGAAATTGTGTAAGTTGGAAATCCCAACTTCAGTCAGTGATGGCTTTATCAACCATAAAAGCTGAGTACATGGCTGCAACAGAAGCATTGAAAAAAAGGATATGGATTCAAGGATTATTGTATGAGTTGAAGATCATTGATGGAGTAATAACAGTTTATTTTGATGGTCAAGGTGCAATCTATTTGTGCAAAAATTCAGCGTTTCATGATAGAACGAAACACATGGATGTAAGATTTCACTTCATCAGAGAGAAGGTGACTCAAGGTTTGATCAGGCTTGCTAAAGTTCCAACTAAAGAAAATCCAGCTGATGAAGGAACCAAAGTTGTGACACTCAGCAAGTTTCAACCTACAAGAGCTTGCTGAGTATTGATCATAGGTGATAGGTGATGGAGTGGAGCTGGGATCCTCTGGTGGATGAGTTCTGCGCTTAAAATTATATAAAAACTGGGGTGGAGTTTGTTGTAATATCAGTTCTTATATAAGCAATTATTTAGAGATTCAGTTCAAGCAGCATTAATGTACAACTCAAGGAACGCTGCAAGTCAATTTTGGGTTCAGTCATTTATAGGGTATTTAATAAAATGGTTAGAACCATTTGTTAGAACTGTTTTTACTATAATATGTGAAAGTTTTATACTGTAGCGATTTTTTTAGTTACTGTAACATGTGAAAGTTTTACACTTTTCATAAATGAAAGAATAGTTATGACTGTGGTCTAGACCCACCTGCGAAACACCCACCCGTTTAATGTTGTGTTTTGTAATTATGTACCTTGTATAATGCCTATGCTGATGTGTTATTGTGTAAAAGTTAGTCGGTTATAGGTGTCATATATATATAATTATATATATGTATGTATCTAGATTGAGAGTTTTAGTAAATAGAGAGTTAATCTTATTCTCGAGAAAAAACAGAGTTAGAGAGAGAAAATTTGGGTGTGCTGAGTGAAGTGTGAGAAAGGGAATTTTTCTTTGGAATTATTGCTACAATTTTCTCAAAGAAAATCTAGGTTTGAGAGAGAATTGAGTGCTGTAGAGTTGTAGTTTCATACACTGATTAATAGAAGTACTGAGCAAATTTCTGTAAGAGAGTTCACAAGGACTTAGGTCAAAGATTGGCCGAACCTCGATAAATCGCTGTGTCCTTTTTCTTTGCTGTCTTTCAATTCCAGTGTGTGCGCGCAAATCGAAGGATTGTCGGAGGAAATTTTCCAACATCCCCTTAACAGCTATCATGTGATTATCGTTTCCAACATTAATACGACGTTGCTTTTTTGTTTTTACTCTGTTTTCAAATTTTGACTTTATCGACTCTTAGGGGGACGGTACAAAGCAGACAAAATATTGTTTTTTTTTTTTTTAATATCAATTTTTGCGTCAATAAAACTGTTTTTTTTTGGAATCCGTAATGACCAAAGAAGAGCAAAGTCAGAAGAAGAAAAATCTGAGAATCCATAAACGCATGGGGTGGATTCACACTTCGCAGGGCCTAGGACTCCGAAGAAAGTCGGGGAATTGGGTCTTCTTGATAACTATGCGATTATAATTACGGAGAAGCAATTCGAACCATCGACTCACAAACTCTCCGCCTGATGAGCGATGTCATGTCGATTGTCAACGCCAATCTCAGAAGATCCTCGCGCGTTGCAGAATCAAGGATTCTGATGCCGAAATTAAACCTTTGATTCTCTCAGTACAACAAGGAAACACCATATCGAATGGAAACAGTGGAGAGACAGAGAGAATGAAGCTTTTCTTTCGTAACATAGTTATCAACGAATAATATAACAGCTTTAAACATTGCCCAAACGCAGTCAGCAAATGAGATAATCACGAGACAGCATTTTGAGGATTTTACCATTATATCTGTTCTCCGGAAAAAAAAAATAAAAAATAAAAAAGAGCATACTATTCTCATAAATAATAAAAGTAAATATGGACATTATTTACGAAACTTCAACTGAAATTTTTGGTTTGAGGTACCAAAATATTTTTCGATTGTACAAAAAGGACAGATTTTCAAAAAAAAAAAAACGATAAATAGAAGTTTAAATATCAATATGGGTATAAAATTTTGAGAAATTTTTGAAAAGTTTCAGTTGTTTGTTTGCTTTTTTCCCAAAAAAAAAAAAAAAAAAACCTTCATCAATGTTTCAGGGCCTGTATGATTGAGTTTTTGTCTTGTAGCAACACTTTTGAGAGGAATCTTTCATTCACGAATATCTAACTGGAAGAGATCAACGAACTTATACGTGCATGTTCATAATTATATCAATCTTATATATTCAAATAACATGTTTTGCATAACACGTTGGATTATCATAGAATTGCATTTTAGCGTTGAGAAATATAATATGTATCAAGTTTTGTAAAGATAGTTTTTTCCAATATTCTATCATTGTCGATATTGTCTCCATAACTTGCATAAAACTCGAGTACTCATATTTCCCCAATACCGACATTATCATTCCCACTTACCATTATTTTATGAATTAATAACGTATAATCAGCTCTTCTATATACATATATATATAAGATGTGAATTTGACTTTTTAGAAACCAGGAACGATCATTGTCCATGCCCCCTTGCAATTTCTTCATCATCATCGTCATCATCGTCGTCATCGTCATCATTGTTATTATTATCATCGTCTATCGTGGTTAGCTAGTGCAAGTTACAATTAAAAAAACAAAATTATAGAATAAACAATACTTATGTAATACATATTTTAGATTGTAAAATTTTTAATCATATTTTATGATCTATATTTTTTTTAATTGAGTGGTTCTATTCGCATACTCTTTTTTTTTTTTTTATTCTCTACACCTTTTTTAATTAAAATTTACTAATTATTACAAAACACCCTCACATAAAATGATTTAAAAATTAAAACTGTGCAATGTTCAATGGATTATATTTTAATCCTCTTATATAGGAAAATACTAGTTATCTACAATGGTTATCATAAATTTCTTTCCGAAGGTAATGGTTTTCGTTATTAACTGGTAATCAGAATGGATTATTGACATGTGAAACAGGTTCAACTAATAAGTAGTGCGTTAGTCAACTCGGCTTTACAAAATATATATAATATACACACAGATAGTGGGTTAGTTAAGACACGGATGGGCCAGGCCCAAGCCTAGGAGTCCTTGGTAACCATGATTACAAAAAAGAACGAATAATATTTTGGAAATGGAGTGCCGGCCGTCTAGTGACTAGTGTTATGATGTTTTTGCTTTCATTAGTTTTTTGATTGTTGATGCCTGGATAAAATGTCAACGTGCTAAAATCTGTGCATAAAAGATTTAGTCAGAGGACAAACCTTTGTCCCGAATTTTGTTTAGCTCAGTATGAGAAACTTACAGTGCAAGGTGGAACTAAAATTATAAGAATTTTTTAAAAGTATGTTATGGTATTATATGCATGTATTATTTTTTACTCTTCTTTTTATATCAATATTTTTGAAATAATGAATTTGTGGTTTTTCTTTTCTAAGATTTTTCAAGTATATCTATGTGTTCTTATTTCTTGTTTATTTTTTGCCTACTTGCGTTATTTTCTAACACCTTTTATGTAAATGTCAAAGAATCACTGGTTGGATTTGCTGTGCCTTACAACATTATTATTTTATTGTTATTATTTTCTTTTTTTTGTTGAAGTGTTATTATTTTCAAAATATTTGAGATTGCTAATGCCCCGTGAAGAGCATAATCGGGCAACTCTCTCTTGACTCTTATCTCTGACATTGCTAACCAGATAATAGTGGCCTAACAGCTGTATGTCACATGTAACATACTTGATAAAAGTAAGGTCAAAATCATATCATATTTCAACAATATATTTAAATTTAACATAATTTTATATAGATGCTATGATTCATAATCATCCCATACCATCATGCCAGTTAGGTTTTTTTTTGAAATTATGTAAAAAAATTATTTTTACCCTTACAACTTTTATTTCTCGCCAAAATACAGTAACCAAGAATCGAACATTAGGAATCAGTTTTGGACGCAAGTTTTTTTTTTTTTTTTTAATGAGTTGGACACAAGTCAGTACCCTTGGGACTCGAAGCTAGTAATGATCGTGAGTCCTGGGTTGATTAATGAATGTCCTCAGCCGACAAAACATCATGATGTAATGCTAATTGAAGTCTTTAGGAAAGCAACCATTATAATGTGGCTTTGCTCACAAGTCATACTTCCATTTCCTTGAGAGGTTTCTTGATTTGCAAATTTCTGATGTGAGGCTTAGAAGAAGAATTTAACATTCTTAATTCTTTCAAACATTATTGTGTCCAATCCAACATCGTGTTCGTTTGTGGTCTATCATCCTGATATTTATTAGCACATTAATTATAAAATTTAACAAGAAAAAAAGAAAAAAGAGGAATTTATGAGCGAAAGAGTTGGTTGAAGTGAAAAAGGAAGGGTTGGCGATGGCGCTCCTCCACACACCAAGTCATCAAGCGAATGCCTTTGTTTGGGGCAGGTTGGCATCCCACAATCGCAGCCGGTATGATGGGAGACCCTTGTATCGGCACCATGTTCACCGGTGGGCCCCAACCAAAGTCCACTTCATTGAACCCCAGCCGGCCCCACTCCGACAAGAACAACGTGTCGTACGACATTGGTGGGCAAAAGGGGTCCTCTGCTGCTAGATGATCATGATCACCATTAATTGATCTGTACTTTTCAAATTCCTTGGGAAGCTCTGCCTTGGCTTCTTGTATCAGCTCCACCACCTCCAACACCGACGCCTGCGCCACTTTCTCTTTCGGAGCCGTTATTGTCACGGGAAAGAAACAGTTGCCATAAAACCCTTTTGGCAGTGGAGGATTCACCACTTGACGGCAGTTTGCAAAGAACACAAATTTAACCAATATTGTTTCCTCACCAATATTCGTCGTTATTGTTGTTGCCCGCGTTCGACAGCTCCAGAAAGCGGCCGCCACGATTTCGAAGGTGGAGCATCTCCGACCCGTTAAGCGTTGGAAATCACGCTTGAGCTTGTCGATCTGGTCGTTGGAAATGTCGACGTTGGCTTGCTCAAGGCGATAGTTTGGGGTGGGAAGTAGTACTGGTGACGATGGTGGTGAGGGTGGTGATGATATGAAAAAGTCTCTACACCAGACGGGCGTGACGCTGAGTTGGTCAAGGCCTCTCGCAAACTCTCCCACAGCGTTGAGGAATTGGGCTGAGCCTAGACCATCGCAAATGGTGTGACTAAATATCATACCAATCACAAATCCACCGCATGCAAATTGGGTCACCTGCACTAATAATATTATTCAACAAGTGTATATATGGAAATATATATATATATATATATATTTCTCGCTAAATTTTCTAGTTATTTAGTTTGGTACAATACATATTAGACGCAAACAGAACATTGAACTGTGAATACTCAAAGTCAAATTGGACCCTTGTGCTAGTCCTTGGAAAATTTACTCTAAATAATTGTTTTCTTTCAACTATTGAGTTTGTCACCCCCTAGGATATTTTAGGATTTTAAAACTTAAATTTGAAACACTTTTAAAAGTGCCCTTAGTTGGCAATAAAAATTCAATTATGTGTATCTCATTCTTTAAAATTTAAAAGCCTAAGTAAAGGAAAGCTCAGTTGCACCTCAATGATACAAGATTGTTACACTAATTGGTTAAGGAAGATCTCAATGCCTTTTGAAAAAAAAAAAAAAAAAAATTGATGGCTACGCCACTAATTTAAGCTGGTTTTGGTGGTCAAAATCATCGAAAAATACCTGCAGTTGTACAAGCGGCTCGTCATTTGCTTCTTTATTAGGGAGGAGATCATGATATGAAATAGGGGCAGCATAAGCATCATCAAGATAATTAAGTGCATCAAGAGTACAGTTTGCAGTTGCCTCCACAAACCAAACTCCTAGTCCACAACATGCAACTTGGAGCTGGCCTTCGTTTGACTCTATAAGGCGGCCAGCAAGAGGGTGGTAGGCCACCAATGCCCTTGACAATGCTTCTCTTATGGCTACAGATGCTGCTGCTCCATGAGATGGGCCTTTTTTGTAGACATGAAGCGTGCGCGCATTGCATCTCAGGACAGGTACTTTGTCCATGCCTGAGAGTTCCAACGTCGTTGTTGCCGTCTTTGCACATGGCTTCACCAAGCTATGGCTTGATCTTACCACAGAGAAATCCATGTGTGTGCTTAATTAATGATAAATTTTAACGTTGACGATTTTTTTTTTTTTGGTTGGTGTACAAGACTAGCTAGAAACGTATATATATGGAAAACATGAATTTGTTACGGATATGTTGGAGTCTTGTTTATTATTATATAGGAATTATTAATACTCTGGATATTGCACGCTTTGCTTCAAAGTCTAAACATGGTTCGGTGTCCATATATTGTCATTTGATACAAGGGGATAACTTTACGCAAGAACAAGAAGATAAACAAATGGTTTTTGATGACTTGCAGTGAAATTTACATTATACTCAGACGTCACACGTCTGAGGGCCAATAGATATCAGCCTTCATTCAAACTCTCTTGCTTGATAAAATCAAATCGTTATTTGGGCTTCCGGCCTTGTTGGTCATACTTTGGGGCCTTTGTAAGTCCAATATCCAAAACAAGAACAGCAAACTCAACCAACGATAGTCAAGCCGTCACTGGCAACTCGGCCCTGGCCCATCTTTGGTCAATGTTACAAAACCCATACCCGATAGTTCAACTGAAAATTCATCTCATATTGGCCATGTGAAACTTGATGATTTTTTTCCCCGCAAGATCAAAGATTTGAGCCTAATTTGCATAAAACTAATGAGTAAATAAAAAGACTTCGAGTGTGTTTAGGAAAATCATTCCAACTTAATCAGTTCCAACTGGTATAGTATAAATTTCTCACATGCTACATTTATTAGTTTCAACTATGTTACCAAACACACTCTTCATAAATAGTATTTTGTCAAATGTAGGCTCGGTTTCCCTCACCTTCTTACGAAGGTTAGCCAAGATATTAGATAGAGCAATCTAATTTAAACCTATGAGTTATAACTCCGTTACTAATAAAACAACAAGACCTACTTTAAAAAGTACATGATATACTAGACTAGGGCTCATAGCTTTATGAGTAGCGAGTTATAAGCTTACGGGATGAAAAGGATTTTTCTATTATACATGGTAATATTTGTATTAGAAATGGAACTGTCTCTATAGTCTAAAAATAGACCGTTGACTTGTAAATTGTTAGTTAGTCAATGATTCCGCCAGCCAATGTCATGCTTCTTTTTGCTCTTCAGTCTGGACAGACTTCAAACATAACCTTCCCCACAAGCCACGCCAACATAAAATAATATTTTTCTTTTTTGTTCGAAGACCAACAGAACACATGCACAATTATTGTTTGCGTTTGATGAAAACCTCACATAGGCGTTTAAAAAGAAAAGAAAAGAATAAAAAAGAAGAGGGATTTTGTGGTAGAATAGAAAACATATCATACTGTACTACGCAATATCAGTTGGTCATGATATCGCAACTAAATATATAAGGCGTGCAAGGTCTGCATCCGTTTCTTTTGTTTAAAGTTGAGATTTGAGAGTTGGTTTCCGGTCATTCAACCTATGACGGACTATTTCTAGCGAAAAGCCTACGATGGACTATCGTTGAAGATTCACCGTCAAAGTTATTATATTGGACCACCATTAAGACTCGCCACCAAACCCTTGATTTTTGCTGTCAACTTGGGCTATGTCAGTTTCGGCCTGCCCCAAAATCACATGTTTGCCTAAACACTGACCCGACCCACATAAAGGCACGGGCTGGTCATGTGGTTCGGGCAAGGCCTACTTCTTCAGCCCTTCGGCTAGCCCGACCTAATTTATATTTGTTTTTCCTTTAAAAATTCATATATAAAAAATCCTCCCCTCCTAGTTTCTAGATTGCCCCGACCCGACTTTTTTCTTTCTTTTTTTCTTTTTGGCCGGGGGGCACACATAGGCTAGGATGGTCGACTACATTGACTGGTTTAATTGTAGAATGCTTTTTTTTTTTTTTGTTAATTGTTCTCTTATAATTTTGACGTGATTTCATGATCTATAGTTGTATAGTAGCAATAGATTTTTTTTTATACCTTGTCACAAAATTACGAGCACTGCCAGGGGGCTTCGAGCCTCCCAACATCGCAATTGTAGCTAGCAAATAAATAAGTGTTATAATAACATGAGAAAATTATGGTCAAATTGAAAAGCAAATAACATAATGAAGAGATAAGAAAGTAGCAATTTTTTTTTTTTTTGAAAGGAGATTTATTTCTTTTTCATTCAATACTTTCTTTCTTTTTTTGACTCTATTTTTCGATTCTTGCTCATTTCTCTTCAATCTCTTTTCTTGTACATCTCTTTTTTATTGTAATTATTATATATAGGCATTCTAATAAATTGTTAGCTTATGTAAGAGGGAAGCTTAATGCAATTGCCACAAAGCTCCTAATAAGTGCATATTTTGTCATATTTTTGCATCATTTTCCTTGCACTTATTGTCAACGTTTTGAGTAATACTTACGTGTAACACCCGTTATTCTAAAGGGATATTAATTATGCTAAATTTAATTATTAAGTTGCCAACATAAATTTTGTAAAATTTATTTTGTCATAAATATGTCTAATTTTACTTATTATATCTATTTTAAATTTTTCTACATATTTTATGAAATTACCAAAATGCCATTGTATTTCTCATAATTTACCAAAATTCCATTTTGACTTTTACTCTTAAGCTTCTACGTGAATCATGGCAAGTTGGCCTCTTAGATAATGCTCTAGGTATCATGGCCACAACTATCAACCTAGTCATACACTTTGTCTTCTGTTTCTTTTCAATCTATATTATTATTACTATTATTTTTTTTTCTCTTTCTTTTCTGCTCTTACTACATGACATAATACCTACTGTTTATCAAACTCTGAATTTGCAACATTGAGACTCTTTATGTGTACCTACCCATTTGGTAATACAAAAGTCCTAGAGCAAGAAAAATAATATAAAGACTACCTTTTGGCTTTGTCTTTTACCTCCTCCTCCTCCTCTTCTTCTTCTTCTTCTTTTCACACCCATGGCAGTCACTGCAAAGAAGAACCAAAAAACCCAAGCATCAAAACTAATTCACTTTCTCACCAAAATCACTCAAACAACCTTCCATTTTGTTGTCGTTTAAAAAAAATGTTGTTTTGTGCTAGGCAGAATTAGAACTCATAACCATTAAGTAGAGTAACAGAAGATTAAATTGCCGAGACAAGAACAAATATTGGTTTATTATTGTTTTGAAAATAATACTCATTCAACCATTTTGTTTTAAAATTTCTAAATTTTGTAATTTCAAGATATTTTTTTTAATATCAAACTTTTTATTTGTCAAATTTTGAAATATTTTTAAAAATTGTTTACTTTAAAATCAATTTTAACATATTTTGTACCAAAATAAAATTTACTTTTATTAAAAATTTGTGATAAAATTAATGTGTATATTTTGAGCATATTAGTCACAAAACACACTAATAAAATAAACTGACATAATTATAGAATTAGTATTTAAGTTAAATTTATGATGTTTATACGTAATAAGTTTATAGGACATATTTGGAGCTTATACGATAGTGGCAATAAGTTAGAAGTTATCTATCAATAATTTGCCAATGAGATAAGGATTCTATTACTCAACTTTTATGATATTTTATTTAATAAAATTGATGATTTAATTTTTCAAGATAAATTATATATATATATACACACTATTTTGTCGTTATTATATGAACATTTGTAACATTCAATTTTTTTAATACATGACTATTATCTAAACCTAATTTCTCCACTATGATTATTTTAAACCTATGACCTAACTTATGCACTACTATTTTCTCTATATGGGGTTAACCATAGCAAAAATAACCTCCCATGGGATTGAGTAGAAGAAAGAAAAGAAGAGAGAAGGTGAGGCACAAAGAGGAAAGAAAAATCTCCATTCAAAATTACCAACAAGCATCCAGAGTCCATTTTCGACGTGGTATATAACGTTGGAAAGCTCTCGACGAGTTGAGTCTAATAATGTGTGTTGTGCCGTCGACGATTCAAATCGTAGTCGTCAGAATTGCCAGTCAAATTTTATAAAATCATCAAACTTTCAACCGTCATAACTTTTAAGTCCCGTGTCCGATCTGGACTATTTCGGTGTCTATGACTTATAATGATGGGAGAAACAAAACTAGACTGGTCTCGCCAGTCAAACATTGCTGAAAAATAATCGTCAGAGCTGCAAATTCCAATCATCACCGTGGCCAACTTTGATGAATGCCTTTTTGAACATTGTTTTTCTCACCATTGCCACTAAAACACTTGGAGGACTGCGAGGCATCATAACTTACCCATCAATTTCATGTCACTGTTGTCACCTGTCGAAAAACAAAAAGCGTCACCATTGTACATTTTGAGCCATGTCTTATCTGCCACTCCGACGCGTTGTTATCCTGCAATTGGGACCACAAATCAACTCAAGAAAGAATGGGTAGTATAACACCTATGTTAGTTTCGTGGTTGCATCACTAAAAGGTCAAAAATTAAGGTCACTAGAAAATGGAGAAAGTTGAGTCTGATCAGAGCACTTGTTGACTGAGTTTAGAGAAATTGACATTGCCAATGAACTCAGGAAGGTCAATTTAGGGGGGTAGGTCCGAGCCCAGCCGCCACCGAAGCCCAGTCAACACCAGTTGATGCCGGTTAAACTTAGTCAATACCAATCAAACGGTCAACGCTGATTAAAGAGGTCAAAGCTGGTCGATAGTTGACCTGACCTCTAATTGATTATCTGAGACCACTTCTTGACTCATTTCGATGTTCCAGACACACTCGTAACCTCCGTTTAGGTTAATTCAATTTCATTAAAAATCATCTGGTATTAAGTGCATTCAAACGAGGTATAGAAGATCGATGAAATGGAGATTGGAACTAGTAGTTGTTGCTTTAGAAATCTCCGACAGTCATTCCTAGCCGTCCATTATTCCTTCGAGACCCGTTTCGAGGTAGGGATTCTATTACTCAACTTTTGTGAGGTTTTATTTAATTAAATTGATGATTTAATTTTTTAGGATAAATTATAATATATTATTTTTTTTGTTATTATAATATTAACATCATATGAATAATTGTACAAACTTGTCCTGTAATGTACAACGTGGTCGGAATTGATTTTGACATAACTTGAAACCCAATGTGATACAGGAAGCATGGTTAGGTTAAATAGACTCCTGTGTATTAGTGAGAAATTGAAATGCAATATTGTGACATGTAGAGACATGGATTAAGAGTATATAAGCCCAATATAAAATGAATAAAAATATGCAACGAAAACAGGGCAACGCTTATGTTCTTTGGTTTAAAACACTAAAAGGAAAAATAAGGGGACGCGATAGCACTCTTTTAGGTCGAAAGTCCCAGAACACACTATACAGGAATATGACTTGATAACAATGCCGAACGAGTCCTTTCACTTAACTACTCAACAATCAATATAATGTATTATCTAGCACACCCTACGGGGAAATTGAATATGAAATAATATATAAATGATAATGGATATGTGGATGCTACATAATCTTATTATAATATGTAGACATACACACATATATATATTATATACAAACACGGTAATTATTAAGCACCCAATAGTTATGGACATAATGAGCTTGTTAAGATTTGTTAATGATGTATTAATGAATAAACTAACCATGTAAGTTTAATATGGTAAGTAATAAAACCAAAGGGTGACTAATAGTTTCCCTATTGAGTATGTTGTTGCTCGTTCCTCTATACTTTCATCTTTCTAGGATTTAACAAGTATGAGGTGACAACAAAAAAAAAATAGTTAAGGAAATTATGCAGCTATATCCAATTGAAACTGCTTCATTTGTTAAGAATGTTCTTCATTATAATATAAGCATCATATGTTTCTATTTGTGCTTGTATCAAGCTGTCCTAAGGGTTGGAATTATGAAGATGACATATTTATAATATTAAATTAAAGGTGCTACATTAAATTATAATTTTATTTTTTTTATGTTCCCTTTAATTTGAAAATTTTCCTATAAATCCCAGGCAAATTTTTTTTGAATTTTTAGAAGTTTTATTTTATTTTATGATCTTTTTATTTAATTTATTAAAAACAACTAACCCCAATTTAGGGACATTACAACTTTATATGAATAAATGTGCGGACCCGTCTTGTAATATACAACTTGGTCGAAATTTATTTTGACATAACTTGAAACATAACGTGATATGGGAAGCATGATTAGGTTAAAGAGACTCTTGTGTACTAGTGAGGAATTGAAATAAAATAATGCGACATGTAAAGACATGGATTAAGAGTATATAAGCCCAATATAACATGAATAAAGATGTGTTATGTAAATAGGGCTATGTATACGTCCTTGGGTTCAAAACCCTTAAAAGGAAAAATAGGGGAAAGGCAATGACACTCTATTAGATCAAAAGTCCTACAATGCACTGTACAAGAATATGACTTAGTAACGACACAAGACAACGAGTCCGTTCACTTGACTACTCGATAATTGACATACTGTATTATCTACCGCACACTGTAGGGAAATTGAATATGAAATAATATATAAATGATAATAGATATGTGGATGCTGTTGGGTTTTGTTGGATTTTGTGATTCAAATATGCAGCAAAAAATTAAAAATTAATTTTCACAAAACCTTCGTAGGATCCATGCAATTCGATTAGATTGATAAAAAAGTCATAGAATCTTACCAGGATGACAAAAAGGCAAGATTCTCGAAGGGAGAGAGCGAGTTCACTCCGGTAACACCCTAACTCGAGCTTTTAGTATTTGAGATCAGATTCAGACGTTGTTACTTAGAGCAACGCCTTTTGCAGGTATCTACACGAACAGACTCTCTCAAAAACGAATTGGTGTGCTAGTACCCTCTCTTTTGCGTTAAAAGACTCTCTCTAATTTTTAGGGTTTTAATGTTTTTCGCCCTTTTAGAATGATAGAACACCTTCTTTCTTCTTAATTTGGCTAAAAACCCTAAAGCAGATATATATATCTGTTGACTTTGAGATAGAGTTAGATTGTAAATAGGGTAAACTGTAATTCGAATATGACTCAGATAATTTAGATAATGTCTGTAATTCAAATCTAATTCAAAAAATCTAGATAATATCAGTAATTCGAATATGATTTAGATAATCTAGATAATGTCAGATTCAATGAACATAGACATATCTAGTCCATCGAATCTGAACATTATCAGGTTCATTGAACCTAGACATAGTTAACAAAAAATTCGTTCTTGATATGTTCTAAGTGTGCGACCCTGTAGGTTCACATAACGTTGGTAGTGGACTTATAATTCTGTTTC
>CAMOHE010049988.1:0-42063 GCA_946598075.1 Artocarpus hirsutus | reverse complement strand
CACGTTTGATAACTACTTATGATTCCATTTCGAAATAAATGTCCTCTAACAATTGTAATTGGATGCAATCTATGGTTTCCACATTGAACACAAGGACATCGAATTTTATCACCATTTGCATGACTTTTGGCAAAATCCAAGAACTCTTCCACACCATTCACATACTCTTTAGACAATCGAAAATCCCACATCCATTTCCTATCCATTTTGCAATTCCTAAATCAAAATAATAAATAGCAAATATTCAATTAAAATTAATTTCACAATTTATATATATACCCATGCCTACATATATTAATTAATCATAAAAAAAACATCACCTGGCCATCATAAAACAAGTTACAAATACTCATTATAAAATAAAGAAATCATACCCATGATCCACAATACAAACTTAACGGAATAAACAACAAAATGAACAACTATTTATCAACTTCACGGAATAAATAAAAAAATCATCAACAACTATTTATCAATTTCGGATTAATTATACATCACAATCAACAACTATTTCTCACTTTCTACAAAAAAACTTACAATTTGGGCTGAGATTAAGGAGTGTGGAGGCGGAGAGAGATGGCGAAGGCTGATTCAGAAGGGTCTGTGTTTGTATTTGTAAAGTGTGTTTCTAAAATGTGTCTGAATGCCGAGGTTCGGAAGGCGTTTTAAGGAAGCTACCATGACGGTTTTTGGAGAAAACTGTCGTGGTATCTAAAATTTAACATGACGGTTTTCTCCAAAAACCATCGTGATATCTCCATATTCTACAACAGTTTTTTTAAAAAACCATCATGGTATCTTCCCTCCCTCATTTTTGCCCTTACCACGACGGTTTTTAGGAAACGGTCATGAAATAAATGTCGTGTAAGTGATATTACGACGGTTTTCTAAAAAAACCATTGTGGAATAAGAGGATACCACGACGGTTTCTTGAGAAAACCGTCGTGGTATCTAAAGACGGTGTCGTGGTATATGAAGATACCATGACGGTTTTTTGAAAACCCATAGTGGTATCTTTGAGATACCATGACGGTTTTCTCGAGAAACTGTCGTGGTATCCTCAGTATTCCACGACAGTTTTTTTAAAAAACCATCGTGGTATCTTCACTCCGTTCCACGACGGTCTTCGTTTTCACGGGCGTAACTTGCCGTGCATTTTTTAGATTACCACGACGGTTTTTAGAAAACGGTCATGAAATAAAGGTCATGTAATCAATAATTTCTTGTAGTACAACTAGTTTTCTTTGCTATTCTCTATCTACTATCGAAGTGCCTATGGGTGCACAATGTACAGCTCTTCCCCAGTGACTCTCCTTTCAACCAATTGAGAAAACCTAGAACTAAGGTTCGTGATTTGTGAACAATAGCTCTCAGGGGAGTTTTAGGGACTCATAGACAGAGCACTCATCTAGATTTCTCAACTAATCTAAATAACTTATAAGTTTCACTCCCTATTTATAGAGGTTGGTCCTAAGGGTTAGTCCTTATTAGATAAGGACTCAAAAAATTCAAATCTAGATCAATATATGATAAAATCATGTAAAAACGCGTGATTAGATTATTGTTTGGTCGGTAGGCTGAACTAGCAGATTAGCTTGTCGAACTTACTCCATTGGCAGGCCAAACCTAAAGACCGGCTTGCCAAACTTATGATAAATGATCCTTGCGAATCTTTTATTTTCCATCAGAGATTCTTTGGGTAATGCCTAAGTTTTAATTCAAATAATCCAATAGAGAAATTATCTGATTAAAACAAAAATCTGGATAATCTTCAGGAAAAAAATATTCCTGATAATTCAACAAGTTTATCTTAAATTAATTTTTCACAAAATTAATTCAACCAATAAACAGACATGAATTATTTAATCCTATCAAATTTCAGCCAATCTAATAATTTAACATAAGTTATCAATTTATTGGAAAAGCATGTCGTATTGTTATAGGATTTATTATGAACTAGCAAAGGGGACTTGATGGACCTATATAGTTTAACCTCCTGATAATTATAAAACCTAATATCTCAGATATACATTTCATAATTGTCAACTCTAATGCTACTCCACTAAAAGCTTAGAGCTACATTCTAGAACTATATAGAATTACAAAGCCTAAATAGCTAAGTCTCCATGATATATCATAATATGTTGTATTCCTATAAGATTATCCATAATCGGCATAAGGATAAATTCTGTCTTACCTTCCTGATTATTTTTCTCTTACATTCCATCATTTCACCATTGGAAAACTTACCATCTAAATATAGTATACTATTTGGCTACACCTATATATCCAAATGGTTGAACACTCTAGTTTTTTAATTACAAGATAACGCATATAAGAGGATATCATTTACTCCTAAAGAAGAGCTATGGATTTCGTATCTATAAATAACAAGTCTATGCTATCAAGAGTCATGTCTCCAACGTAACGGTATGCATACCATCATATGGATGTCACCCTTTAGTATATCAAAAGACATAAGTCAAGATAACAGGCCTAGTATTCATTTTAGAATTAAGATACAATACACATGATTGTCTAAGGTGAATTATTTGCATAGATTATTAATCCAAATCAATTATACTTTATGTGCCAATCCAATACATCGTCACCTATGACAATGCACCAATGTTTCTATTCATAGAGTCCCCCTTCGATGGCCAAGGCAAACCATCTCCCATTAGGGATATAGACAACGAAACAATCTTTGCGTGAATAAAGCGTCTAACTTTATTTTCTTGATTACAGATCTTATGATTTAGACTGTCACCTTTAATATCATGTCTTCTGCATAATTTATCCATCATATGCCTGATTTTAAAGGTTTAAACCGATAATCTCAGACTATTATTTGTTTATCATTCATTCAACAAATATGAATGTAAAGTGGACAGTAATTTGGTATATGAATAATAAATAAACTCATTATTCATAAAAATGTCCCTAAAAACATATTGCCTTTTTACTCCTTAGGGCATACATGTCTAACAATCTCCCATTTGCACTTAGTGAGTAAATATGACAAATCCCGCATCCCTATAGCTTCAACATGCTTCTTGAAAACTTTTGCAGTTAGTGTCTTTATGAATGGATCTGGTAAATTGTCCTCAGATATGATTTTGCATACGACAACATGCCGTCCTCAACGAAGTCCTTTATCACATGACACATCCAATCAAAATGCTTACTTTTCTTATGAAATCTTAGTTCCTTAGCATTAGCTATCGCTACAATGTTATCACAATACAATGATAATGCCTTATCCATATCAGGAACTATCTTAAGATCCCCAAGAGACTTGCATAGCTACACTACTTCTTTTAAAGCATCACTAGCTGCCACATACTCAGCCTTCATCGTTGAATCCAAAATGCAATCTTGCTTGATACTTCTCCATACAATAGCACCACCTCCTAGAGTAAACACAAAACTAGTAATTGATCTTCTCGAATCCAGACAGGATTAGAAATCTGAGTCCGTGTATCCTAGAGGTGTTAAATCCTCACCCGAACACACAAGCATATACCCTTGAGTCCTTGTCGGGTACTCAATAATATGCTTGAACGCAATCCAACAGTTTGGTCCTCGAACTAACTAAAATCAACTTACTATCCTGACCGCATAACTAATATTCGATCATGAGACTACCCACTACCGAAACATGAGCCACCTTCTTCATGTATTCTCTTTCTTCATCAAACTTTGAAGAGTCTTTCTTAGAAAGAGTAATTCCAGAACTTTATGGTTGCCCACCTTTTTTGGAATCCTACATTGCATACCTTTTGAGAATTTTATCTATATAGCCTGCTTGGGATAAAGCTATGATTCTATTCTTCCTATCCTAAAAATTTGGATACAAGAAAAAATTTAGCTTCACCTAAGTCTTTCATGTCAAATTGATTGGTCAACCATAATTTGACCGATCACAATGACCTAATGTCATTGCCAATTAGCAGAATATCGTTTACATAGAGCAGTGAAAAAACCACATTCCCATCTTTAATGTGTTTGTAAACACATGGTTTGTCCATATTTTGTGTGAACCCATAAGTCTTGATCACTTAATCAAATCTTAGGTTCTAAGAATGGGAAGCCTGCTTCAGTCTATATATTGACTTTAGCAACTTACAAACCTTACCCTTTTGACCCTTAGCCTTGAACCCATCTAGCAGTTCCATATAAATAGACTCATTAAGATAGCCATTTAGAAAGGCCATCTTCACATCCATCTGTCAAATCTCGTAGTCGAGAACGGCAACTATGGACAAGAGAATGTGGATGGACTTAAGCATAGCTATAGGAGAAAAGGTTTTCTCGTAATCGATTCCTTTCTTTTGCGTATATGTTTTAGCTACTAGTCTAGCCTTATAGGTTTTGACTTTTTCATCTACTCCTCTCTTTCTCTTATCGATCCACTTACACCCTATGGATTACTCCTTTGGGAAGATCCACAAGTTCCTAGACCCAATTAGTCTCTATAGACTTCATCTTTGTGTTCATGGCCTTTGTCCAAAGTTTTGAATCAACATCCTCTATAGCCTCTTCGTAAGTGTAAAGATCCCTATTGTTGAACCGATTTAGCTAAGAAGGCCTCACCATTGAACATGTACCTCTAGGGTTGACGCTTGATCCTCCCACTACACCAAAGCCCTTTAGGTTGTTGTTCAAGTTCGGTTGGTTTTTCTATACTGATTGAAATGGTTTTGTTCGAAACCCTCAAAGTGATCGAATCACTAGCCAAGTCCTTAAGCACTGTTTTGCTTCAAGGCTTATAGTTGACTATGTAACTTTCCTCAAGGAGAGTTGCATTAGTTGAAACCACGACTTTATTTTCCTTTGAGTTATAGAAATAACCCTCTTTAGTCTCTTTTGGATATCGTACAAAAACACAAACTTCCGAACGTGCTTCCAACTTAGTTGCTTCCTTAAACAAGACATGAGCCAGACATCCCCATATGCGAATATGGTTTAAGAATGTCCTTTTCCCCATCCACAACTCGTGAGGAGTTTTAGAGACTAATTTTGAAGGCACATTGTTCAAAAGACAACATGCAGTTTGTAGTGCATATCTCCAAAAAGATAAAGGCAATAATGAATAACTCATCATGGACCTAATCATGTCCAACAAAGTCCTATTCCTTCTCTTAACTATGCCATTCTACTCAGTGTGCCCGTTGCAGTCAAATAGGATAAAATCCCATTTTCTCATAAGTGTCCTAAGAACTCATCAGAAAGGTATTCACCACCTCGATCGGATTGAAGTGCCTTTATTGGTCTACCCAATTGCTTTTCCACTTCAGCCTAAAACTCCCTGAACTTGGCATAAGTTTTGCTTTTGTAGTGCATTAGGTACACATACCCATACCTTAAGTAATCATCAATGAAAGTGACGAAATACTTATACCCTCTTCATGCCCGGATGTTCATAGGTCCGCAAACATCGCTATGCACAAGTTCTAGAATCTTTCGGCCCTATTGCCTTTAGACCCAAATGGACTTTTGGTCATTTTACTCTTCAAACAAGATTTACATTGTGGTATAGATTCCACCTTTAACTAACTTAAAGGTCCATACCTTACTAACCTTTGAATCCTATTTAGGTTAATATGACATAGTCACAAATGCCAAAGACAAGTCTTATTAGAGTGAGAAGTTTTAAATCTTTTAGAGTTATTATCATTAACCTTAGTGTGTAGCAATAAGTCCATCTTAGGTTTGATAAAATATAGATTATTTTGCATCTATCCATCAAAGATAAAAGATTTGTTTTTACAAATCATCACTTTATTATTAAAAGAAACTAAATAAGAGACTTTAAATAAACAAGCTATAAAAATTAAATTCCTTTTAAGTTTAGGACATAATTATTAAAGTAAAGATGAACGTCTCCCATTGCTCCAGCCAACACCAAGGATCCATCGCCCATTCGAAACATGAAGTCTTCATGTAGCAGACTTCTTGTTTCTTTGAACCCCTGTAGAGAAACACAAACATGATTAGTTGCTCCAAAATCTATGACCCAAGCGTCACTGGATTCCTCAACCAAACAAGTTTCAACAACTAGAAGACACACCTACCTGCTTGGGAAAGGAAGTCCTTGCAATTCTTTTTTATGCGCTCGACCTTCTTGCAAAAAAAACACTTGAGCTTCTTCAGGTTCTTCTTTTTCTTCTTCTTGTTCTTGCCGTTTGTAGGAATAGAAGACTTCTTATTCTTGGCTATTGTTTCTTTCCATTCTTAGGGTTGGGATTGGAATGAGATGTAGCTGCCATGTTGGCCTCACCACCCTCAAGAGATTCCCTGATCAGAATATCAAACTCTTGTAGTTGCTTCATGAACTCATTTAAGGTCATATCTCGTCGATTGCTCAAATTAAATGTGGCTCTAAACAGGATAAACTCCTTAGAGAGAGTCTCAAAACTATAGTTATATGTGTTTTAGCATCAATGTCAACTCCATTGGTTTGAGCCTTAACGAGGTAACCGATAACCAACATCATATGCTTTTTTATAGATGTCCCCAACCTTTGTTTGTAGTTTAGAAGTTTCCAAAGAGCCCCTTGCCATTTTGTTAGGGCTTGTCCTCTAAACATGTCTTCAAGATTATCTAAGATCTACCTAGCAGTCTCACAATCTTCATGTTGAGCCTGCAGCACGTTATTCATGCTGGCCATAGCATAACAACGGGCCTGATCATTAGCATCTTTCTAGCAATCATACACTTGGATTTGCTCATTAATGGAATCTTTTATAGGCTCTGGAGGACACGGAGTTGTCAAGACAAATTTAAGTTCTCAAAGGATAGGACGATGTTTAGATTCCGTTTCCAATCATTGTAGTTCTCACCAGTTAATTGGTTTTTATCAAGTTTCAAAGATAAAACATTTTTAGATATTTTTAACAATAAAGAACCATATACGAAACATAAGCAAACATACCATAATAATTTAGTAAGATAACATAATCATGTAAAACGTATAATGTGTTTATGTATCAAAACCTTGAAAACATCATAACCTTACAACGATGATTCCTAGCTTAGAATTCAACAAGTCGCCTAGGGGAGACTTCCCAAATTCAATTAGGAACACAGATTCTCTCCTCATTAATATATGCTATCTAGGACCTGCATGATCCAACATATATTAATAATTGTTTTTTTGACCATCAATTTTATTAATAGAGCTCCTAGGGGAGGTTAATAATAAAATCAACATGAGTGTATAACCATTGTTTTAATATTTTATCCATGTTTCATAATCACCACTTAGGAATGTGCAACGATAAATTATAGTAAAATACCTTATCCTTTTGGAGATCTAATCTGAAACATGATGAAGTCCCTTCCTAGGGGTCGAAACCACTATGTGCTGCTTATGGATAGAGACCGTAGGTTCTCTCTTCAAAAACATTCTCCTTCTCAATCGTTTGAAATCAAGATTTTATTTTAAGAACATGTATGAATAGTTTTTAATGAGTAGCACTCCTTATTCTATATGACATGTTATTAACATACATAGCAAATCATATTATAATGAAGACAAGCAAAGCAATCATGCAAAGCCACAAGCAAAATAATAATAAATAGCTGTAATATTATGGTCCCACCCTAGAGATAAGAAAACAAAGATTACAAGACATAAATTGAAACATATTATCGATTCTTCTTCCTTAAATCTTCAAATTGTATCATTGTTCATGTATTTTCTATCATCAAGTCTTCAATCCCGTATAGATCAAATACTCTATATTTTTTGTCATATCCAAAATTTAATGTTTTTTAGAATTGTCCCTAAAATAAAATCAAAACTACTTTGAAAAATGCACCTTTTTTGAAATTTCATAGCTCTTTTCTAGCATGCCAATCTATACAATTAGTCTGCCGGTCATGGTCCTTCGGCCTGCCAAACTTCACGGTTCAACCTACTGGTCATGACAGATTGGCTTGCCGAACATGAAAGTTTGGCCTGCCTCTAGAATGATTAGAATTCTACCCTGCGGATCGCCTATCGATCCCAGAGGTTCGGCTTGAGGGTTCAGCCTACCAAACAAGTAGAAACCACCTTTTTTTTTTCAAAAAATACACTTTTTATGTAGTTTTACAATCTTATTTTCAACAATTCAAAAACATAAAATTAGAGACTCAGTAAAAACCTCTATAGCACCTTCTAGATCCGTCTTCTCTGAATAATTATTTAATTACAAAATTCTTACAAATTTAAAATTAAATAATAA
Organism: Artocarpus hirsutus; assembly: GCA_946598075.1. Lineage (NCBI taxonomy): Eukaryota > Viridiplantae > Streptophyta > Magnoliopsida > Rosales > Moraceae > Artocarpus > Artocarpus hirsutus. The sequence goes on along the minus strand of CAMOHE010049988.1, from coordinate 33,829 downwards.
TTTCTAGACGGTGATGATAGACCGCTATCTAATTATATGAAAAACTTAGATACACATTTTAGTATCTAACGAACCATAGCCGGCACAAATTAATTAATTAATAATTAATTAAATAATAATTTAATTAACTATAATTAATTAATAAACATTCACCATATAATCCATGACAACATATATATATATATATATATATAGAAACCTTAGAGTGTCAACTCTCTAAAAAATTAAATTCAAGCATAGGAGAGATCAAGATTACATAATTTATATATATAGCATGATCATAAACTTGGAAATTTATGTAAAAACCATGGCTTTGATACCAATTCTTAGAAAAATAGTACGCGGCAAAAATTTAAAAAAATTTTAATTAAAGTATTTTTCAAAACACAAGTTTGATACGCTAGATGCATTAATTCACTAGATCTTACTAACCTTGTTTGCCAAAAAGCTCCTGCAATTTGTGAAGAAAAGAACGTTCCAAAAGAGCCTTAACCAATTGGTCTTCTTTGCTATTCTCTATCCATGATCGGAGTGGTGTGGGCACACAACGTATAGCTTGTCCCTGGTGACTCTCCTTCCAACCAATTGAGAAAAACCAGAACTAATGTTTGTGATTTATGAACAATAGCTCTCGGGAGTTTTAGAGACTCATAGATAGAGTGCTCACTCTTGATTTCACAACTAATCTAAATAACATATGAGTCTCACTTCTTATTTATAGAGGTTGGTCCCAAGGATTAGTTCTTACCAGATAAGGCCTCTAAAAATTTGAATATGGATCAATATCTGATAAAATCACATAAAAATACGTGATCAGATTATCGTTTGATCGGCAAGCCAAACTAGTAGATCGGCTTGCCAAACTTGCTTCATCAATACGCTGAACCTAAAGACTGGCCTACTAGACTTACGATAAATAATCCCAGTGAATCATTTATTTCCCACTCGAGATTCTTTGGATAAAGCCTCAATTTTAATTCAAATAATCCAATAGAGAAATTATCTGATTAAAACAACAATATCTAGATAATCTCTAGGAAAATAAATATTCCTGATAATTCAACAAGTTTATCTTGAATTAGTTTTTAATAAAATTAATTCAACCGACAAATAGACATGAATTATCTGATCCTATTGAATTTTAGCCAATCTAATAATTTAACATAAGTCACCAATTTATTAGAAAAGCACACCGTATCGTTATAGGATTTATTATGAGCTAGCAAAAGGGACTTGATGTTCCTATATAGTTCAAGCTCCCGATAATTATGAAACCTAATATCCTAGATATACATTTCATAATTCTCAACTCTAATGCTACTCTACTAAAAGCTTAGAGTTGCACTTTTGAACTATATAGAATTATGAAGCCTGAATAGCTAAGTCTCTATAACATATCATAATGTGTCATATCCCTATATGATTAGCCATAATCGGCTTAAGGATAAATTTTGTTTTACCTTCTCTATTATTTTTCTTTTAAATTCTATCATCTCACCATCAAAAAACTTACCATCCAAAGACAATATACCATTCGGTTACACCTATATATCTAAATGGTTGAGTGCTCCAGTTTTCCAATTATAGGATAACATATATAAGAGGATATCATCAACTCTTAAAGAGGAGCTATGGATTCTGTATCTATGAATAACAACTCTACGCTATCAAGAGTCATGTCTCCAATGTAACGGTTTACGTACCATCATAAAATATGGATGTCACCCTTTGGTACATTAAAAGACATAAGTCAAGACAACGGGCCCACTATTCATCTTAGGATTAAGATACAAAATATATGATTGTCTACAGTGAATTGATTTGCTGAGACAAAATTATTAATCTAAATCAATCACACTTTATGTCTCGATTTAATACATCGTTACCTATGGCAATGCGCTATTATTTCTATTCATAGAGTCCACCTCCAATGGGCTAGACAAACCATCTATCTTAGGGATATAGACAACATAACAATCTTTGCATGAATAAAATGCCTAACTTTATTCCCTGTAATGCGGTTCTTATGATTTAGACTGTCGCCTTTAGAATCATGTCTTCTGCATAAGCTATCCATCATATGCCTGATTCTAAAAGTTTAGACCGACAGTTTCAGACTTTTGTTTGCTTATCATTTATTCAACAAATATAAATGTAAAGAGGACAACAATTTGGTATATGAATAATAAATAAACTCTTTATTGATAAAAATGTCTCTAAAAATATATTATATTTTTACTCCTAAGGGCATTCATGTCTAACAATTGCTAGGTCAACGATCCATGTCTCATGTGTTTTTGTGATGAGATTTGATTCAAACTTGAATTTTGATGCCTAATCTGATAAGAATGATCCCTATTCGACCATTATGATAGGAAATGTGTTCCTCTAGTTTTTTATGATTAAGTAAGGTCACTTGAGAGATTTAGAGAGAGATTTCCAGAGAGAGAGATTCTATTGCTCTAAAGAATTATTATTCAAATTCTAGAATGGTAGTTCATATTCTCTTGTGATTCTTGAAAAAAGTTACCAAAAGGAGAATCAAACGACATGTGCACATTCACATTCCAGTTATGGAAATAAGAATAACAAAGAAGACCAATTAGTTGAGGCTCTTCTAAACCGATTCTTAATGACAGTTTTGTCAAACTTTTTTATCAAAAGTGTTGTTCTAATTTTATAAGGTATGAAAGATCTATTTTAATTTATCATATATAGCATGTTTAACTTGTCTACGTAAAAGGTTTTAATTAAAAAAAATTAAAATTCTACTATATACTCATTTTCCAACATTACAAGTTAGAGCCAAAATACTGTAGTATATGAAAGTTTTATGCCATAGCATTTGGAACTTATGAGTTGCAATTAGGTTGCTAAGCGAAGCCTAAAATGGTTGTAACATGACCAAAATTAATAGCAAATATAAATTTTGAATAGAAAAAGTTATTGAATATCAATTTTAGATCAAAAATACTGAAATAACCCTTATAATAATTTTGAAGAAGTAAATTGATTATTTTTGTGCCAAATAAAAGTAAATAGTAGAAATTTTTAGAAAAGTTAGTGAATGGCAATAAAGAATTTATCAGGTAATTCTTATATTTATACCATGATTAAATTTAGTAGATTTGAAATTTACCATCACACATTGTCCCATGACCGAAGTTAAAAAAAATTGGAATGTATCGAATTTGTATCAATGAAATTTTAAATTATTTACATTTCTTATTAATATTTACTATACATAATATTCTATATTTTTTAGATAATTTTCTCATATTTTGCTTTTACAAATGTTCTTTTAGAATTGGAAATGTGATTTGTCAACAATTGCTATTATTATTTACTAAATACTACCTTATAGACTCAAAACTAAGCTAGTAGCTACAATTTTCCAAATAAAAAAGAGGCATTTGCTATAGACCCTAAAAACATGATGTAAAGAGAATAAGTAAGAGAAAGAAAGGGGGGGTAGCCACCTAAAAGGATGACATCTACCTTTTAACTTGTCATAAGTTCATTGCCCTTTTTGCCCTTGCACCATCCAGATCCAACCATCATGAGTGCAACCTAGCCCAACTCTTTCTTCCATTTTTCTCGAAAGTCCACATCTTGTTGTCTGGTTGTTTCTCCTATTATGTCACTTGACAATCCCAACATTGTCCTCATATCATGGAACCTAGACTCGTGGTGCTATCCCATTGCGAACCTAGGTTGCGCTCACCCTATGCCTGTAACAAAACCCATAAAGACACAAACCAAAAGAAAATTGAAGGAACCCAAAAGCATAACCTGTTGATGTCACTCCAAGCATAACACAACGGAGGACAGAAGAGGTTTTAAAGAAGGAAAAAACCATTGACATTCTTTTTTATTTGTTTTCTTAGATGAAAAAACATTCTTTTGTATGCCATGGGTTTTCCTTTTTTTCTCTATGGTATTTAATTTTTTTCTAGCAATATCGTTGCACATTATTAACGTCGTTAAAAAAAGAAATGTTGGTTGGCAATTTTTGTTCTTCTATAACTATTTTAAGTGTCCAGAGTTTTGTTTCTTTTTTGTTTCAATTTTCTAATTGCTTAATATTTAAGAATGAAATGAATGAAAAATCCCATTATAGAAAGAAAAAAAATGTGTCATGACTAGTTGGCCAATAATAGGTTAATTATTTGGAGTGTCTAAGGTCTAAAATATCTTTGAAATGTAAAAAAAAATTTGACAAGATTCAAATAAAATAGAAGATATTGATAAAAATATTGATTTTGGTAAGGATGCAATGTTTTTCTTCTTACAAAATTTAATAAAATAATAAAAAATATTAGAAATTAGAAACTTTAAGGAAAAAATAAATGAACAGTCAATATACCTTTATTTTTTAAAATTATCAACATTTTATTGGGTTAATGATAGATTTTATCACCTAGCATTTTTTTATCACCAAGTATACTTATGCAAAATTTCCATATCTATGTAATTATATACTAACATTGTTTGAATTACGATAAAACCTTATCTAATAATGTTTGAGTCTTATCGAACTTATAGTATTGAGATTTTAGTTTAGTGTAAAACATTTACTAATCTATTTTTCAATATTTATCATCTCATAAAATATCAAATACATTTCTTGAATTATATTTACATATAATTCAACTAAGCCCAAAACGGTCAAAAGTGTCCCTTTTTTCCTTTTTTGCTTCCTTCCTTCTGTTTCTCTCTCTCTTGTTCTTCTATCATTTTTTTCTCATTATTGCTTTTTCCACTGTTTTTATAATTTGAATCTCATGGTCAACTTTTCCTTAAATGCCTTGTTAAAACAGTTTTATTTCATAAACCTGTTGGGGTACAATTTAGGCAAGCCCAAATTGTCTGCAAGCCCAGATGGCCCAATGTTAAAACAAGTTTAATAGATCGAAGTGAATCAATCGATATGAGGAAGGCTAATTGAATTGACATTTTGTTTAGTTCGATGGTTCAATTCTTGGCGCATGGTAATTATTTGGGTTACATCGGCTACTCAAGGTAATTCAAATTTGTTTCCAAGTGTTCGCTCGGTCGGATCAATCACCACAAGTTAACGGTTATTAGCACAAACTTATAGTTACTAACACGTCTGATCATGGACCAAAACATGGAGGAGGCATGATTCTTGTAGCCTATCGTGGATTGACATGTGTCCCACTACTGTAGTTGCTTTCAGTGTATTATCCCACTCCGCCAGACTGTTGGGAGCCATGACTCACTCTTATTCTCTATATGAGAAAATGGTTGCTTCAGTGTGTAGGATATATAGAAAAACATACAAAAACTCTAGCCAATTGTTTTCTCATCTCTTCTTTCTGCTCTCTTGTAATTTGTTCCTAGAATCTTTATTATAGTGCATTACAGTGGACGTAGCTCTTCTTAACAGAATGAACCACTATAAATCCTATATGTGGTGTTTTTAGTTCTATAGTTTTATTTGTTTCATATTGCAATTTGATCCTAAATGTTCACTTAAGAGCTAAAAGGTCCAATAAATGGTGATTTGAGGGCCCAAAGTTTCTTGAATAAATCACAAACTACCTAGATTAATATTTTCGTATTTGATTGTAGATCCACCGTCTACAGTTTGGCGCCCACCATAGGGCCTTCAGATCATCAACTTTAGGATCTTTAGCTCAACCGCAAATGGAGGACAACTAGCACATTCTAGACGTTCCAATTGAGGAGAATGAAACGACTTTTTAGGCTAACCAGCAGAAAGAAGCCCTTACAGCAGAGGTGGAGGCTTTGAAGAAAATGCTTCAAGAAGCAGGCAACTTATTCTTAAGAGCATGACACAAGATTGGAGCAACTTAGCAGTGAGAATTTGGCTTTGAGGAGACAAATCAGCTATCAAAACTCTTAGATAGCACCACAATCCTATTATTACCTGTACTATGGGTATTTCACATTTCTAGTATCAACAGCGGCACAATGGCAGTTTCAGATGCCATAGCTAGGAAGACAGCAATCCTACAGCCCCATTGGGAGGATGCAGCCATTGCATACTCCCTCGACTTTGGCACTAGCAACAACACCAGAAGCTTTAATAGCTACAACAACACCTATTGTGGCGATGACTCCGATGATAGTGAATGCTTGTATGGAACCCAATTGACACGATGATGAAACTGACAGAATTGAAAGGATAGAACCTACCTCTCAATTTGAAGAAGTTCCAACACTAACTATGTTAACTCCGAAGTCAATCCAGCAAATGATGAAAGAAATGCTTGAGCAGAACACTAAGCTCATGGAAGAGAAGATTGACTAGAAGGTTTCGAAAGCAACAAGCAAAACCCCAGCATTGGATGACATCTTGAAGAACATTTGAGATACCCTGCTCATGAGGAGGATCACTTCAGTCATACCACCTAAGTACGAAAACCTTGTGTTTGCCTGGTTTGATGAAACTTTCGATCTAAAAGACCACCTGTTGCATATAAGAAAGTAGTCAGTGCTACAAATATTTTAGACTTGATCCTAGATGAAATGATGTGCAAATTATTTACGCAATCATGTAAAGGACTAGCGCTTCGATGGTTTAACAACCTACCCATTGGGTCGATAGATAGCTTTGAGGAACTAGCAGACTCGTTCATCAAGGCTTACTTAGCCCACATCAAGATAGGCAGAATGACCAAAGATTTGAGGTCAGTCATACAAACTCCAGGGGAATCTCTGCGAGCATACATCAAGAGGTTTAGTAAGACACTTTTTGAGATATCGGATCTAGAAGATGGAACGGCTAGAGAGGCACTGAAGAAAGGACTCCTACACAAGTCCTTCTTTAAGAACAGTATATGCTTTGACTATCCTCATACTATCCAAGAAGCATTGAACAGAGCAAAGGGATGGATTGATCTAGAAGAAGAAAACGAGAGATGTGAGCAAGAACTCACTAAAACTCAAGATCAGATAAGATGGGGTGAAAGAGTGCAGAAGCAGCGAACTGATCGAAGTGGTCATGCAAGAACGCTGCCGAAGAGAGAATGGAAAAAAAAGGAAGAAAAGTCATGGTCAAGTAGTCAGACACTTTCGCCACTGAAGTACACCCTTAATATATCCCTAACAAAACTCATCGCATAGCTTGAGGGGAAAGATTGCGTTAGATGGCCAAGCAAGATGGCACCGAGTCGTTCACATGACCAATCGAAGTACTATGAGTTCCATCGAGATATGGGGCATTTGATGGTTGACTATAAAGCATGGCAGTTAAAAATTATAGAATTGCTGAAGGAAGGACATTTGAAGGATTTTTTCTCTGAAAAAGGAAGGAGAGTTTACGGGCTCGACAGAGAAAGGGGAGGATAGAAGGATCGTTGAGTCCAAGACAAGATGCCATCACCACCACCAGTTAGAAAGGTGATTAGAGCCATTTGTGGAATGAAGGCGCACCAGCGAAGAGTGAATCAAGCAACTGTCGACTTGATGATTGATGAACACAGTGAGCATATGATTTTATTTCAAAGTGACAAGGCATTTGGGGTCAATACTCCACATGACGAAGCTTTGGTTATTAAACTGAACATTGCGAATTGTGAGATCGGTAGGATACTAGTTGATAATGGAAGTTTTGCCAATATCTTATTCCTCTCAATGCTGAAGGAGATGGAAATCGACAAAGAGGAGATTTAGAAATCCCCCACGTTATTGGTAGGTTTCAATAGTGAAGTGACAATAGCCATCGAGATAATTAAACTTCTAGTGTATGCAGCGAGAGAAAACAAGATGACTAGTTTCTTTGTTATGGATTGCCCTTCGGGGTATAACATCATTCTGGGGCGGCCTTAGATACACGTCATGAAGGTAGTCCCCTCAACACACCATCCAAGGACTAGATTCTCGACAAAGCGAGGGATTAGGGAGATAAGAGGAAGTCAAGAAGCGGCATGGAGCTCCTATGCGACTGCCATGAAGCAAAAGAAAGCTTTATAGCAATTACAGATATAGAAGCAAAACGGATTAAGTTATCAAGACTGTGTTGAGTAGGTTTTGGAACAGCTTGATCAAGTCCAGATCGATCCAAAAGATGAGAGACGCACTGTGAAGATTGGGTCGCAACTTGACCCTAAGGTAAAATCTCAAATTGTTGATTTTATGAAAGCTAATAACGATTGTTTCATGTGGTCCCATGGAGATATCCCAAGAATTGATTTGAACATAATCTTGCATTGACTTAACGTTGATCCAAACCATAAGCCTACTAGCAGAAGAGGAGAAAGCTTGGAAATGAGTGAAACAACATCATGAAGGACGAAGTTAGGAGACTACTCGAGGCCGGTTTTATTCGCCTTGTGTAGTACCCCGATTAGCTCGCCAACATGGTGATTGTGAAGAAGAAGAATGGGAAGTGGTGAATGTGTGTTGATTTCAAGGATCTAAACAAAGCCTACCCAAAAGACAATTACCTGTTACCACATATCGATTGACTCGTCGACGCAATGGCCGGCCATGAAATTTTAAGCTTTCTTGACGCATTGTCTAGCTATAACTAGATCCTTTTGCACTAGGATCACTAGGAGAAGACTGCTTTCATTATTGAGTAGGAGATCTTTTGTTTCAAGGTTATGCCATTCGGCTTGAAGAATGCAGGAGCCACCAACCAGAGGCTGGTCAACGTGATATTTGAATAGTAGATTGGTAAGAATATGGAAGTATATAATGATGACATGTTGATTAAGTCTTTGCAGGCCCACCTCCACACCCAACATCTACAAGAATGCTTTGACATTCTTTGAAAATATGGCATAAAGCTGAATCTAGAGAAATGCACCTTTGGAGTAGCAAGCGATATGTTTTTGGGTTACCTCGTCATGAAACAAGGAATCGAAGTGAACCTAAACTAGATAAAAGCCATCCAACTAATGCTGTCATCGAGAACCAAGCACAAGATATAGAAACTTACTGATTGAGTCGCCGCCCTTAGTCAATTCATTGCTCGGTCTATGGACAGATGTCTTCCTTTTTTCTAGTTGCTCAAGAAGAATACAAAGTTTGAGTGGAACGAACAATGCCAGGTAGCGTTCCAAGAGTTGAAGAGATACTTGACTACTCCATCGATCCTATCGAAACCAAAAGATGGGGAGCCATTATAACTGTACTTGATAGTTTTAGGAACAGCGGTGAGTTTGGCCCTTATATGAGAAGAAGATGCGATTCAGAAATTAGTTTTCTTTGTTAGCTATACAATGTTGGATGCCGAAACTAGGTACTCTATCATCAAAAAGTTGGCCCTTGCACTTGTCATGTTAGCACAAAAGCTCCGTCTGTACTTTCAAGGACACACTATTGTGGTTTTGTCCTCTTATCCAATGCGAACTATCCTATAGAAACTGGACATCTCTGAAAGACTTACAAAATGGACCATTGAATTGACAGAGTTCGACATCAAGTACAGGCCTTGGACGGCATTGAAAGCACAAGTGCTTGTAGATTTCGTTGCTAGCTTAACATATTGTTTGGATGAGCTGGGATCGAAGAAATGGATTGTGCAAATCGACAGATCCAACAATGAAAAGGGCTTAAGAGTGGGAGTGCTATTGAAGTCGCCAACTGGCGAAGAATCAAACAGAGTTTTCGGCTACGATTCAAGGCCACTAATAATGAAGTTGAAAACGAAGCTATGGTTGCGGGTATAAGACTTGCTTCTGCATTGGGGGCTTCTGAACTCATTGTGGAGAGTGACTCCACTTTAATCGTTAACTAGATAAATGGAGACTACAAAGCCCAAGATGAGAAGATGCTTTCATACCTGAAGTTGGTTAGCAAGCTCAAGTCTAGGTTCAACCATTTTGAGGTGAAGCATGTCCCGCGGGAACTTAACACAAGAGCTGATGCACTTGCCTGTAACACCTGCCAAATTTTCATGTTACGGATTATGTCATATTAGTAACGACATTAAGTGTTATATTTATGTTATGTGTTATGATATACGATATAATAGTGCTAACCATTTTATTTTAAGTATTATGACAGGTGACGATCACATGGAATTGATGTGCTCAAGTGTTCATGTTATTTACGATGTATATATTTAATGATGATTTTTGACTGATTAACGTATTTTTGGAGTAATTTTCCTTATTTTAGGAAATTAAACATTTGACTTTTGATTGATTGAAATTAATTGATAAGGTTTCCCATTTTAAAAAAAGGCAAAATATGGTAAGAATGAGCTAATTCTTGACTTTCCCTAATTTCCTCTAATTTCATGTGAAATTTGCCCCAAATTAGTCAGAATTTCTGTTAAAAAAAAAAGAAAGAGAGGATAGCCTCCTTTTGCACGTTATTTTCATTTTTCACGTTAACGCTCTCTCTCTCTCTCGTTTTTTTTTTCTCTCATCCTCTCTTTTCTTCACGTTCTTCTTCTTCATTTCCCTCTCAATTTTCTCTGTTACTATTTGAAAAATATACTAAAATTTCTTTGGGCTAATTCGAAGGAGTTTGACGAGGAATCGTTTTAAGGTAAAAACTCACTTTTCAGTATTTCTGAAATTTTGAGCACCCTTTAATCCGATTGCCATATCTTTCTCTACAAGTTTTATTTTGCTCTCAATTTTTAATATGTTATTCATGTATGTGTTATGTGTTAACCCTCAAAATTTCACCTCAATTGGATTTTTCTATACTGAGGTATGAATTTTCTTCTCTCTACCACTCACTGCTGATTTATGCTAAACAGTAACATTGTATTGTCTTTATGTTCCGACTCTTATATCTTTGCCTAAAAATTTCCATTTGCTCTGAAATTTTAATATGATTTTCATGAATATGCTATGTGATGTTGCTCCAAATTTCGTGCCATTTGGTGTTGTGTAGGCGGAGATATTAAATGTTAAATCTCTGTACCTCTTAATGAATTGATGCTGTTTGGTTATTTGTATAAAAAACATGGTTTTTGTTCAAGGGGTAAATGTGCTTTGATTTTTACGAAATTTGGCAAATATGTTCATATATATGTTAAATTATGGACTGGAAATTTTGGTGATGGTTTGATTAATATTTTATGTGTTATGGAATTTTTCTGGATGCTAGGTATTTAGACTGTTTTAACGGTAAATTGTTGAACTTTTATTGTGTAATGTTTTTGTATGACTATATAGTTTTATTTGGTGATGGGAATTTTTGTGCTACTGTAATTATATGTTAATATGTTGTCTTAAGAATTTTAGGGTCATAATAATTTTATTTTAATTATTGGAAAATGATAAATGCATGAAACTCACTACTTGCACATAGGATGTATTTTTGGCCTCTGCCTTCTAAAGCATGATTTGAGCCGTGTTGAATTTATTTGAAGCTAATCTTTGGGTATGTTGTAATTTTATGTGTCTATTATATGTATTAATTTTTGTAGATTTTTATATGGCATGAAAATGTGATATATGGACCTAAGTTAAAAATTGTTCACTGCCTAACTATTGCTGACAGATTTCATGTTGAATGTTATATGACTTGTTTTAGATACCAAATGGAATTTTTATGACTAATGAAAAATCGTGGTAATATATTTATATGGTATCTTTATTCCTGCCAAATATGGTGTCCTAATTGTATGTGAATGTTAAGTTATTGAATTTTGAATTCATGGAGGTTAGAAAATATTGTGATAATAGTTTTATTTCAATGATTAATGAAATGCATTATGAATTAATGTTTTGAAGAGATGAATGTATATGGATGTATTATGGAATTTGTTAGAAGTTTTGTGATATTGAATGATTTCATGGTCTCATGAAAATAGAAGATAATTGTTATCTTTTAAATGAATGACATGAACACACTAAGGAGCGAGCACATCGAGACTGCAGTGACGTCACCTATAACTAAGGTTAAGTAACCTTATTGAGGTAAGTACATTCTCACTTGCAACATAATGAATTTATGAAAATTATGAATTCATGAAAAGTTTGAAATCTATGCTCATGATGGTTTTATGATGATTACTCATGATGATTTTACATGAAGTATTATTATGAAGTTTTTAAGGCATGAAAGTTTATGCATGTTTTGATGATAATGTTTTTCAAAGCATGAAAGTATAAGTATGTATATATGTATCACCTAAATAAGTGTTGCACACCCAATGTTATGTTAAGTTATGATGTGAAATGATATGATGTCATGTTTGGTTTGGGATTAGCTACCCCTCTTCTCTCATGACGGCGCGCCTATGATGATGATGTTATAGTGCAACACTTAGACCCGTAAGATAAAATGAATAAAGTTTTAATATGGACAATGTAAAGAAAGATATGTTCCCTATGAAAATGTGCCTAGTGCACTATTATAATGATGATAATGATGATGATGATGATGTTTATAAAATTTTTTAAATTGTGAGATTTACAAATGTACTTACTAAGCGTTTGCTTATTCAAGTTTACATCATGTTGCAGATAAAGGTAAAAGAACCATGGATTAGGAGGAGGACCAAGGCGGGCATGTGAGCTAAGCAAGATGAATTGCAAATGAAACAGCGCCAAAGAATGATTTTATCTGATTTAAATTAAGTTTTACAAATTTGAGTATGTTTATTTGATGGACTTTTAAGATTTGAGCTAGGACACTTTAACTTTATTATTTCATAAATGTTCTTCCGTATTAAAATTGTATTTAAACAAATTTTCTTTTAACTGTTTAGCCTACCGACCGTTACTGGTCGGACTGTCGAAGAACTTTAGTCGGCCTGTCGATTGCCAAGTATCGGCCTGTCGATCTTGTTGATTTTAAAACCTCGTTTTGCAGAGCCTCGGGTGGCCTGTCGACATCTAAAGTTCGGCCTGCCAAACTATGTATGTAGAATTTTATTAATGTTTTCTTTTTAAAAGTTAATTCAATTATCTATGGTACTAACAAACTATTTACAGGATATTTATGGAAAATCATATTGTTATAATTAAGTAAATTATAATTTCTCATAAAAAAAATATGTGTATGTATGGATTCTGGGTATGCATTTCCAAACTATGATTTCAAATACATGATTTTATTTATAATAGTTTTGCTTCAATTTATGGTTAAAAGAAGGAATTTAACGACATCTATGATGTCTGTAAAGAGGGGGCGTTACATTGCCAATCTGGGATCCTTAGTTGAAGTCAGTGAAAGGAGGATAATTCCTTTGGAATGAATTGACAATCCAAGCATTGAGATGGTCAAGGAGACCAACTATGTTGACCCAATGGACGATTGGAGGATTCCCATCGAGATGTATATAAGTGACGGATGGTTGCTTGAAGACAAGCACGTAGTGAAGAAGATAAAAGTCCAAGCTGCACGATACTACTTGATCGATGAGAGACTTTACAGGTGCTCCTTCATATGTCCTTACCTCTATTTCCTAGGAAAAGACGAAGTAGAGAAGGTCATTTGGGAAGTACACGAGGGTTCGTGTGGCAACCACCTAGAGGAAGGTCATTGTGCAACAAAGTTAAGAGGCAAGGATTCTACTGGCCAACAATGTAGAGCGACTGCAAGAACTTTGCTCACAAATGCGATGGCTACTAGAGGCACTCTCCCACCATTCACCAACCAACTGAAGAAATCTCCTCAGTCAATTCACCCTACCCTTTTATGAAGTACTCAACGGATGTGATTGGACCATCTCCCCTGGCTCTAGGACAAGTCAAGTATTTGCTCGTTCTTATGGACTATTTCTCCAAATGGGTCGAAGACGAAGCATTTGCAGACATTAAAGAACGAGATGTCGAAAGGTTCATTTGGAGGAATATTATTTGTCAGTTTGGAGTTCCAAGGGAGATCATCACCGATAATGGGTCCCAATTCATCTCCTCATCCTTTAAGAAATTCTATCGTAACTAGGACATTATTTTGAGCTTCTCATCACCAAGGTACCCACAAGGAAAGGGGCAAGTAGAAGCAACAAATAAAACGATCGTGAAGAACCTAAAGAAGAAAACGGAGGCTAGGAAAGGACGTTGGGTCGAGAAACTCTTGATGATGCTCTGGGCCTACCAAATGACTTCGAGAAGGGCTACTGACGAATCCTCTTTTTTGCTCGTGTATGGAACAGAAGCTGTCATTCTTGCAAAGGTAGTCACTCGAGACCTTCGAGATGATTACTCGCTCCTCAGTGAAGCAAAGAATGATGAAATGATGCAGGATGCATTGGATCTTATAGACGAGAAAAGGGACAAAGCCTTTTATCGCCTTGGATGCTACCAGCAAGCCGCCCCTAGATATTACAACCAGAAGGTTAAAGTCCAAAAATTCTAGGAAGGTGAACTCATGCTTAGAAAAGTTTTTCCGAATACAAAAGAAGCTTACGTTAGGAAATTGGCGGCTAACTGGGAAGGCCCTTATCGAATTTGGTCTATTGTTTGAGATGGAGAACACAAGTTGGAAAAATTGGATAGATCAACTATCACGAAAAGCTAGAATGCACATCATTTAAGGAAGTATTATTTGCAACATTTTTATTTTTCGCTCTAATTTATCTTTTGTGTAATTGAATACATTTGGTTTGATCCCTACGCATATAGGTATGTAGGCAGCTCGTAGGCTATAAATGAGTGCAACCACTATTAAGTCAAATTTTATTTTTCCAAGATCATTACCAAGTAGTTCTTGGGATAAACTCACTCTGACCTCTACAACACTATCCTCATGGCATAACTTTAGACTCGACTAGCTCGATCCAAGCTTAATTTTATGATGCCATCTTCATGGCTCAACATTGGACTCGTCCAGCTCGATCCAAACACTCTCGCATCACCATTTTCATGGCTCAACTTCAGACTCAACTAGCTTGATCCAAACACTCTCACATCGCTATTTTCATGGCTTAACTTAAGACTCGACTAGCTCGATCTGAACACTCTTGCATCGCCATCTTCATGACTCAACTTCAGACTCAACCAGCTCAATCTAAACACTTGCTTTGCCACCTTCATGGCTCAACTTCAGACTTGACCTACTTGATTTGAACAATCCCATGCCGCCATCTTCATGGCTCTTCAGACTCGATTAAATCAATCCAACTTATACATGACAACATAGTTAGCTAGCTTTTGGACTCCATCAATTCAATCCAAACCTATCATTGAACAAACTGTACCGCCATTAAGGCTTAAACACCAAAGTGAATTTGATCAACTCTCCTAAAGTTCGATCTCATTGCCATCTTCATGGCATTGACTTTGATCAACTCTCTCAGAGTTCAATCTTACATCGCTATCTCCATTGTCCATGCTAATACATGGCTCGATCAACTCTAAGAGTTTGATAAACACCATCATAATGGCTGAGTAAATCTACATTGATCCTTCTAGATCCACTTAAAACTATCGTAATGATCTTATCATTTCATGGCATCTCTCAAGCACGCTAATCAATCTATTAGTTTGATGGCTTTTTAATTTCTTTGTCAAAATTGGCCAAATGCTTGATCACCAAACACATTATATAAAGCGTGAGTAATCTGAAACTGAATTGATGAAGCAAAATTTGATACTAAGTTTCATTGGGAAAAATAAAGCTGTTCAATGCAAATTGAACAAATAGAGGTACAAATTGTTCAAATATAGATAAAAACAAGTTTTTCTCAAGAATCTCCTCCCTCCACGGGTTGAACATTTTTGCCCTCAATCAGCTTAACAATGGGGGGCTCCACAACATTGCCACTTATCATCAAAATGATACTTCTTGGTTCAGGAGCGGAAGGATCGATAGGAACATCTTGGCGGGCCAATTCGCTTCTATCAACGACCTGAACATCCGAGTCATCCGGTGCCAACAGTTCTTACAATTCCTTGATCTTCTCGTTGATTGCTTTGGTGCTGAGTTTGCCTGACTTGAACTCTAATAAAACCTTGAGTCACGCCTTGAAGGAGGAAGTGCCATGGACCTCAAGTAGCTACTCCTTGGTTTCTTTGATGTCTCTGTCCTTAGCATCCACTGTCTTCTTTAAGTTGTTAACTTTCTCCTTGGAGAGTTGAAGGCTACTGGCCAAGCTCAGCACCCTTTCGTTTGACCTGTTCAGTGCATCAGCCACATCATCGAGTTCCTTTTTTTGTCATCTCTCTCAGGTTTTACCTTCCTAAGCTCTTCTCCAAGCTCCTTATTTTTCAAAAGCTCCTACTCGTATTTGTGAGCAACTCTGTTCGTGAAGAGATTGTGGAGCAAAAGAACCTATATGACAAAAAAATTTAGTATAAATCGATATAAACGAAGCCAACCAAATTGAAAATGATTTCACGATTTACCTTTCCCATAGCCGCGGCCGATTCATTGTACAACCAAGAGAACGGCTTCCTACCTAAAAGTTCCTAGTCCTTGAAGAAGTAAAAATTTACGACCATTCTTGTCATCGCCTCCTTATCTTGAATGATGTTGACTTCCTCTGGGATGTTTAGAGTTTTCTCTTGAACCCTTATTTCAGCGTCCCTGGTTGGAGCAGAAGGCTCAGTCCCTTTCCTTTTCTTTAACAGTAGGGGCTGTATGTCAAAGGGAGGAGATGGAGGAAGATTAGACGAATCGGTTGGAGGGGCTACCTCTTTCTAGACCGAAGGTTCACTAGTAGCGGTCCTCTTCTTTATTGCTTTGTTCGTAGCTTTCTTTCTCCTCATCTCTCCCACTGAAGGCAATGTTACATTCATGGCTGATAGTGTGGCTTCTACCAGATGAATGTCTTCGTCAAACAGAGGAGTAATATATTTGGACGGACTGTACAGCGATTGAAGTGTATCGTGGCATACAAAGACCCAATCAGCTCATTTTGGAAATCAAATAGGAATACTTGTTGAGATTTCTTTAAAGCGCTTCCAAACCTGATCGACTTTGGGTTATAGGATTTTAGCCCAAGTTTGTCCTTTTAGAGCAAGCAGTGCGTCTAACCTCACTTGGAACCTCTCGCCGGAAGGAGCTAGATGATTCAGGTCGTAATCTACAAAGAAAGGTAGCACATGAGATCAGTTGGAATTATTGCTAGAAATAAACGCAAGTGTTGATGCTTACCAATGTAACCAAAAGCAAATGGAAAAGGGAATCAAGCAGTCAGTTCAAAAGAATCGCGGTTGATCGACATAAAGAAGTATCTCTCTTCCCAATGTCTATTTGCATTTACAAATTTGGTGATGAGTTGCTTCGACTACTGGTACATGAAGTAGAAGTGAACCAAGCTTTTGCTATTCAGCTTCAAGTAGTATCATCAAAGGAAGTCATAGATGTTGAAGTCTATTCCTACCTCTTTAATAAGTAATCAATAACCAAATTCTGTTTGGCATGAGTTGGGTCATGGAGATGTAGAAGTGACCAACAATCTCTATCATAAACTTGGGGATCGACAGTCGAAGGCCAAGCTTGAACCATTTAGTGTACACACAAAATTAGTTATCATTTTATGTGTCAGCTCATTCCCCTAGGTAAGGCAGTTGAATTTCTACCGAAGATGGAATCCCAAATTTCAATCTTATAGTTGACAAGTCCCCTTTTGTGAAGATGGACTCAGGATTTTTTTGCGAAATAAGATACTCTATTAGTAGGATAGATGTACTTCTTCTTTTCGAATGATTCGATTTCGACAACTCGAGTAAAGGGCCCTACTAGCTTATTTCTTTCTATCTCTAGGATCGCTGCTGCTGTGGTTTGTCCCAACGCCACCAACTCTCAAACTTGATTCGATTATGGATTCTTGATGAATCATTTCGTCGATTTCCCTTTTGTAGCTACTCTACCAAGGGTTTTTACCGCTGCTTGAGCTCGAATCGATGATAACCGCCTTTGACATTTTCATAGAAATAGGTTTTTGAAGAGGGATCTAGGGTTTCAAAGATCGAAAAACTGAGGAATCCTAAAATCTGAAGAACTTCAAAAGTTTATGCAAGTTCTAAACTCACGATAGCCAAACAAGTCTAGCAATCACTGATTTTCTTAGAAAATAGAATAGATTTGGAATCAAAATGCTCAAAGTTGGAAGAGAAGTAAGTTATGAAAAGAAAATTGTAAGAAATGAAAAGAAAAGAGAGAAATCTTGCCTGGAAATCATTGGGAAACTTTGAGAAATTGAGAGAAAATCGCCTTGAGTTCGAAGAGGGAAAAGCAAAATGAAGAGGAGAGAGAAAATGTATGTTATATACTACCCGAAGGTGTCTGATTGAAGGTTAAGATCAATCCAAAACCCTCTGATCCAAGGGCTAGGATTTCACATCTTTTCAAATTCCTATTCAAATTGAGGCTGTGTCCTTTCAAATCAGGTATATAAGTCAGCATTGCAAAGATATTTTAGAGCCTTCCAATTGTGTTGTGACATGTGTTACAAGTAATTAAGTATCTCGATTTCTTGAGAAAGGGTAATGATTCACGAGATTTCAATCAAGGTGACATGTCATTAGACTAGAGCCTGACCCTTGATCATTCCTATAGTCGATTACATTGACTAAGGAGTGGGGGGCTAATTGTTGGGGTACAATTTAGGCAAGCCCAAATTGTCTACAAGGCCAAATGGCCCAGTGTTAAATGAGTCAAATAAATCAAAGTGAATCAATGGAAGTGAGGAAGACTAATTGAAGTGACATTTTTTTTAGTTCGATTGGTTTGATTCTTGGTGTGTGTAAGCAATTGGGTTACATCAGGTAATTCAAATTCGTTTCCAAGTGTTTGCTCGACCGAATCAATCGCTACGAGTGGACAGTTATCAACACAAACTGACGGTTACTAACACGTTTGATCATGGATTGAAACATGAAGGAAGCATGATTCTTATAACCAATCGCAGATCAACACGTGTCCTACTATTACAGTTGCTTTCAGTGCATTGTCCCATTTCGCCAGACGGTTGGGAGCCATGACTCATTCTTATTCTCTATATAAGGAGATGGTTGCTTCAGTGTGTAGGATGTACAAAAAAAACATATAGAAACTCTACCCAATTGTTTTCTCATCTCTTCTTTTACTCTCTTGTAATTTGTACTTAGAATCTTTATTATAGTGCATTACAGTAGACGTAGCTCTTCTTAATAGAGTGAACTACTATAAATCCTGTGTGTAGTATTTTTATTTCTATAGTTTTATTTGTATCATATTGCAATTTGATCTTAAACATTTGCTTAAGAGCTAGAAGGTCCAATAAACAGTGATTTGAGGGCCCAAAGTTCCTTGAATAAATCACAAACTACCTAAATTTACATTTTCGTATTTGATTGTAGATCCACCGTCTACAAAACCCTATTCAAATGTTTTTCTGAAACCATCTCAAATACAAATTTTTATATATCTTTCCCATCCACTCGGGGAACCAAGTCTTCTTTACTAAAAAATGAAAAGGCTAGACAAAGATTGAAACTATAAATAATGTGTGTCTTCAGTATCTATTATCTATTACACTATTATATAAGTGGGAGTTTCTTTAAAGCACAATAAAAAAATAGTTCATCTATTTTGTCTCTTTGTGTTTTTGTCTTTTTTTTTTCTTTTTCAATTATATCTTTTCTTTTTGTCAACTTATTAGTATCCATAATCCATAATCTATTTCTATCTATAGTTTATAACTATAACTTTTTAAAAGGGAGAGTTCCTTTTGGGAATTATTTAAAAAAAAGTCAAATTATTTTGTCCTTTTATGATTTTTTCCCCTTTTTTTACTTTAGCTAGGTAACCCCAACCCTCCCTCAACAACTTTGTCTAGCCCTAAAATTTATATTTTTTTTATACGAAATACTTTAAAACATTATTCTTTTCGCTATGACTTATAACTTTTATTTTTGTGCATATAATGAATTAATTTTCTCTCAAGTTTGCCTCCATTAAATTTTTACTTGCATAATATAAAAGGGATTTTTTATTTTAGTATTCATTCATTTTATTTATTTATTTTGTTTTTTTGTATTTTTTTTATCACAGTCTTCCATTCCTCTTTTTCACCTTTTTTATCTCTGTTTTTTCGTCACTAAAATATTGTCTCTTAAATGTGTTTCATTATAATTCTTTTTCTTTTATTTTTTATGGATTGAAATAATTTATTGAATAAAATTATTGATGAAAGCGATATTTAATTTTAAATAAAATCTAAAAAATGAAAACTAAAACTTAAATATGTAAAAATAAAAAGAATGTGTTGTTAGTAACATTCACATGGAACTCTTGACGTGTGAAGCACATCGTTTCTACTAATATATATAAAAGACAATTAGTGTTTTAATAGATCTCCTCAAAGTACGATACAAGTTTTTTTCTTTTTATTTTTTAATGGAGCTCTTTGCTTTTTTTTTTTTTTTTTCCTCTTAGTTTTTTAGTCCTCTTTTTTTCTTTTTTTTTTTTATTTTCATCTTTTGATTATTTATTTTTTTTAACTCACCTTTTTATTACTTTTTGTTGCTTTCTCTTCTAATATCTTGTTTATTTTTACATCAAGTTTATTAAACTGCTTTTCCATTTCTATTTTGTCTTTGCTTAATTCTTTTATCTTTTATATACATATAAATAAAGGAGGAAATGTATCCCATCCTTGCTCCCACATTATGAAACGTCAAAACGTTGTGGCCTTTTTTGTGTCCTTTTTTAGTTTTGTTTTGTTCTTTTTTTTTTTTTCAATTATTGTCTTCTTCTTCCTCTTCTTAACATTTTATTTTCTTTTCATTTTTTTTTTCTTGTCATGTCTCTCTTTTTTTGCTCTTCTTCTTTTTTTTTTTCCCTTCTATTCTTGGCCTTTGCCGTTTTGTATTCTTTTTTTTTCCCCTTATAAATATTTTCCTTGATTGTCCCATCAAAATAATTTTGTTCTCATAAATTTTTTTAGCTAATTTTTTTAGACCCTCTCAAATAAATTTTTTACTAAATAAAAGAATAAACTATATATTTTAACAAAAATCAAATTTTCAAGTAAAAAAATGTAACATACTGAACAAGCACATGCTCCTATGTGTTTCAACTAGTATTGTTTGAAATAAATATATAGTCTTCATAATATTTTTGACATTTTTACAAAAATAAAAATACAAAAATTAAGAAAATGACCTATTAATGGCCACCCTTTTAAATGAATAGAAAACATTTTGAAAATAAAAAAATGTTTAAATTTTTCAAAAATTCAGGAAATGAATTTTTTTCCTTATAATAGTACATTGTTAATTGACACCAATACATCTTTTATATACATTATTAATTAATATTAGTATTGATAACTCTATAAAATAAAGTTATTTTAGCTATCTTTGGTATAAAAGTTGGCTAAATTCTTAATACTTTATGTTTATTTGATTTAATTTTGTTTTATCAATACTAATATTAATTAATAATGTATATAAAAGATGTATTGGTGTCAACTTTGGTAATTGGGCAACTTTGGAATGTGCTGAAAAAGGTGAAAAGAATTGGAAATTCGAATTGACAGAGTCCCAAAATTACTCGGCACGTGCGATTTCTATTAGCACTATGTGGGCCGCCGATTCAGCTTCCAGGCCTTAGATCACGCGCGTGAAGCCACTCAAGGAATGAAGCGCGTCAGTCCGCGTCTGTCATTGGGCCCAGTTGCCTAACATATTAAACCAGGTGTGCCGGTTCAAGTGCTCCATGGCTCAACCCACATTGTGCGCCCACTTTTTGGCTTAGCGGAAACACGCCACGTGCTGCAGAGATCTTCTTCCACTCATGACTTGCCACGTGTCCGTTCAGACTAAAACCAAAAGTGGCCGGCCACTTTCCCTCTCCTTGTGGCCTGAATTGAAGAGGATTTGATTAAAAAGGCCAACCGCCTTGAATAAAAGGGGGGCCTCACTGTCAATGCGAAGAAGAAAAAGAAAAACAAAAAAAAAAAAAAAGGGAGAGGAGGCAGAGAGAATAACGCTTTGGCCGAGGGTCTGTTTAAGAGATGAATTTAAATTAGTGATTTGATTTGAGTTAATATGATTTAAATTAAGATTTGAGTTAGTGATTTAAATTGTTATCTAGATTGACGTTTGGATGTGTATTTAAGTTCTAATAGCATGGAATAAAATTGAAATTTGTGTTTGAAAAGATAGTAAAAATAGTTTTTGATTTATCAACAAATCTAATAAAATCTTAAGGTAAATGATCCTAAAAAATATGCATTATGATCTTAATTTATTCCTTTTTTAACTAGGAACATAATGAAAAAAGAATCATCTCAATTAGATATCAAATAAAGAAGTTATGTTTTTTTCCTTTAATATAAGATAGAGAATTTCAATTTTTACTGTAGTAGAGATATCCAAGTATTAAAAGTTTAAGGGAAGCAGAATTCTAAAAATTTAGATTCTTGATATTCAAAATATTCTAATTTTAGGGGAAATAAACACGTATCTAAAGGATTCTTGATACTTGAATCAAAATTTAAGTCCACTGAATACCAAAAATACTCAAAACAAACAAACCTAGTGTTTGGCACTTAGAGAGGGGACTCAATTTGCTGTGGAAGCAAAGTGAGAGTGATGTGATTAGTTATTAATGCAATACTCAATAACTAATCACATATTAGATAATTGAGACTGATATACTAATCACATATTAGATAATTGAGACTGATATGCTTATTGTTGTTGAAACGATCAACAATCCGACGCCGAGAGCTTTGGAAGCTTCGATTGTTGAAGATATTTGATTAGTTATTTTTTATACAAACAGTGGCTCACTTTGCTACATTTCTCATTAAGGGAATTTTGTAGCTCACCACCGTCTAGCAAGTTATGCTTGTTTCCAAGTTTCAGAATTTATTTGGGTTGGTGTTTCGCCAAATTTTATTGGCCTTATGTACTAGCATATATTGCTCCTAATTAATACAAGCAGTTTCGGTTTTTAGGGGAAAAAAAAAAAAAAAGAATAGAGCTTTAGCACTAATGTCTGGGTGCTGAGGCGCCCAAACATTGACTAAAAATTTCTAATAATTCCACATTTTAAAATAATTTATCCTACTTGATCAAAACTTATAAATAGGACATTTTTAACTTATTTAGAAGGAGGCCTAATCCCTCCAAAATTAAGAGCTGGGGAGAATTACCTATGCAGTTTTTGCTAGGTTTTTATTTTTAGTTTTGAATTTTGTCGTCAATAAATTCAAGGAACAAGACAAGTTGAAGATCAAGAGTAGAAGATTGAATATTAGAGAGTCAAGCTTGGAGAATTGTGACACATTCGTGTAGATTTTTCTTTCTACTTTTCTTATCTTTGTATTTTTACGAATTGAGATATTGAAACCCTTTTTTGTCTTAAATTTTATGTCTTTAATTGTTTAATTTATTTTTAATTAAATTTTCTAAAGTTTATTTGTATTATTCAATTCTATTGCTTCCGATTTACTGCCCATGAATTAGATAATTTGATATTTAGAATTCGGCACTCAGGAGAGGGAATTTTAGATACAATGTTAGATAAAACAACCTAGGATTTTATAGATCATTCGAGAGGTTGATTTTTCCTTTGAAGCCCTTTAATTTGAAAGAACCACAAGACGTGATAGATTCTTACTATCTTGATTTTGAATAGGGATATTGAAATCAAAATTTAGGAATTACTTTTGCTCGGCACTTGGGAGAGGGAGTTGAAATAAATTTGGGTTCTTGGCTTATAGACTTAGAGAGTTAATTATTAATAAATTGGCATAAAGAGATTTTAGTGTTTTAGTTTTTATTATTTTCTTTTTCTTTTCTTAATTGTTAATTTAATTCACTTTATTTTCATTTATTTTTAATTACTTTTTTTAATTGTTCAAATAATTATAGAGTTAACCAATTTTAGTACTTAACTAGATCAATGCAATCCTCATAGGAACGATACTCTTATGCTCACTACTTTATTACTTGTGTTAGGGGTGTGCTTAGTGTGATTCCCGAGGACCCCCTCACGACTGCTCGGTTGCCGTGCTTAGGAAATAGCTGTTGCATGTTGATCTAAAGCTCCATCATGCCATCATTTCTCTCTGAGGTGCTTCATGCGCCTTGATTGGCTACTACGAAAGGTCCTTGACCTCCAAAGCATCTCTTTTCTTATGCATGTCCACCTTGGGAGGCCGAGACGAGTAGGAAGGACCATTCGACCACTGTGCGCAGCTGCACGTGTATTGATCTCTAGTGAACCAAGGCAAAGCATAAACATTTTGGCGCTAGAAGGAGGGCCCGCGTCTTTCCAGTAACCTTACTCAATACCGACATCCATCAATAGCCATACTCTACGTGGCTATGATAGGAAACACCCAGTACTAGGGTAGCTGACAAGAAAGGTCGAGCAACACCCAAAACTGAAATCAGAACAGACCTTGTGGGAGGCCTAAGGCCGTGAAGTCCTGACCAAGCAGTTAGGGCAACAAAGCCAAGGCAGATCAAGCCATACAAGACTCGAGTCGCAAGTTGACTAGTGTGGTTTGCCTACTCATGCAACAAATGGTGTAGAAACAAGCACAGTAGCCACCCCACTTTCCTTCCTTTGGCCTGGGAAAGCCGAGCAGGTGGTCGAGTAAGGCCGAGGGGTGGCTTTTCAAATGAAGGAGATTCCATACATACTAGACCGCAGGCCTTATAACAGATTCAAGAAGGCTGGATTAGTCCTCGAGAAAGCCGCTGTCACTCCCCTTAAGGCTCTTGAGCTTTAGTCTTTGATAGGCTTAGGGATGAGGTGGCTAAACCTACTCAGGACAGATAAGAGGGAAGAGGCGACAAGGTAGAGGGTAGAGCCTAGTATAGGGTGAAACTACCTGAAGACACCAACAGTCGCTAGTTACGAGACTTACGGTAGTAGATTGACCAGATCAAAAATTGTCGCTACAGAGTAGATGAAGGAGGCATGTTGGACTTGCCTTTCACTGACACAATCATGTGGGCCCTCATGCCGAACAAGTTTAAGATGCCACAAATCAAATCCTATGATAGAACGACAGAAGCCGATGAGCACTTAGAACTATAAAGAGGTCACATATTCCTCTAGAACATGAGCGATGTTGCCATATGCAAGGCATTCTCATTCACACTAATCTGTTTGGCTCGATAATGGTTCCGTAGCATTGAGTCGGGCACCATGTTTTCATTTTGCTAGCTATCTGATGCTTTTTCGGCTGCCTTCACCATATCCTGAACTAGAAGGAAGGAGGTAACCCAACTTTATGTTGTTAAGCAAGGTAATAGGGACATGCGAGACTACATCAATTGCCTCACCTGAGCAACATTAGAGGTGAAGCACCTAAAAGACAAGACTCTAAGCATGCCTTCTCGGTGGGGTTGAGAGACAAAAGGATAATCTAGTCGCTCGCCCTCGAGCAACCGAGCATGTTTTCTCAAATGCTTGGCTATGCCAAAGGCATGCCGACACAACCAATTACATAAGAAGCCACTACGATAGAAAAGGTAGCAGCAAAAAGAAGGGCAAGTAGAAAAAGATCCACCCAAGCAGCCTGAGATCGACCAAAACAAGAAACTCAAGATTGATAAGTCCAAAGTCCCAATTGGGAAATTCCAAAGCTACATAACCCTGGTAGCCACCATGGATAAGGTGCTAAACCAAGTGAGCAACCATAACTTGTTAGTGAATCCGCCTCCGTTGAAGGGGAATAGCGCCAAGACAGATCAGAACAAGTACCGTAACTTTCACAAAGATATCAGACATAATTCTTGTGACTACATTCAACTGAAAGATCAAATTGGGAAACTCGTCTAAGAAAGGCATCTTAAGGAGTTCATTGAGCGAGTCTTAATCCTTGGTACCAATGTTAGGAGAAATGATCAACCGACCCGAGAAGGTTTGCTAGGACATATAACGATGGTGGGAATGCCCCGAACTCATCGAACATCATGCACATGATCATTGGCGGTCCAATCACTAAAGACCCCACGAGTGGCCACTAGGCTTATGCGTAGGAGGCTAGGCTAGTCAAGCGAGGGGACCTTATAAATATATCAGAACATATCAATAAGATCTATGGTCAGGAGGACATTACCATTACCTTCACAGAGGAAGAAGTGGTTAGTCTCATTCATCTATATAACGATGCTCTAGTGTGCAAGCTGTAAATAGCTAACAATATAGTTTAGTGGGTGTTGATTGACAACGGCAAGTTGGCTAATATTCTGTTTAAGCAAGCATTTGATAAGCTTAAGATCAGCAACGCTGTACTTATCTCGATCCAAGCACCCCTGTATGGCTTTTCGAGTGAATGTGTTTGAGCAATCAGCATAATCTACCTGCCAGTCATGTTCAACGAGGGTAATGCCTGGGTCATACATCTCATGGAATTCCTTATTGTCGATAAGCCTTCTTAGCATAACATCATCATCGGGTGACCAACTCTCACCGCCCTCAAAGCTATAGTCTCTACCTACCATCTAATGATGAAATTCCTAACTGAGAATAGGGTCAAGGCGATCAGGTTGAGGCAGAAGGATTCCTGAGAATACTATGTTAAGGCCGTCAAGGAAGCAACGGGTCGACAGCTGAATGTCTCAGCCTTTTTCAAAGTGGATGAGATAGAGTCCCTTGCTAAGCAAGAGCCAAAAACATTATTCAACCTCGACCCATGGTTACCCGAGGAGGAGGTGCAAGCCACACTTGTGAAAGGCTTGGTGCCATATCACCTAGACCACAAACACCCTAACCGAACGATTCATCATGGATCCTAGCTAAAGCTTGAGATCGAGCGAATCTAGAGAAGTTTCTAATGATATATTGGGAGGTATTTGCCTTGTCCCATGAAGACATGCCCGAGATCGACCCAAGCATCATCAGCCATCATCTGAATGTCCATCCTGGGCACAAGTTAGCCATCTAAAAGAAAAGAGCATTTAACCCGAGACATATGCCACCATCAATGAGGAAGTTTAGAAGCTCCTAAAGGCTGGGTTTATCCAGGAGTTATGTATTTGGAGTGGCGATGAACATTGTCCTAGTCAAAAAAGCTAATACGAAGTGGCAGATCTGTATTAATTTTACCGACCTCAACAAAGCTTGCCTGAGGGATTATTCTCCACTACCTTGGATCAACTGGTTGGTAGACAAAACTGTAGGGCACGAGCTATTGAGCTTTATGGATGCCATTCTGGCTACAATCAGATTAGGATGGCTGAAGAGGATTAAATGAAGACCATGTTCACCATAAACTAGGGATTATTTTGCTATGTGGTCATGCCATTTGGATTGAAGAATGCAAGGGCCACTTACCAACGCCTGGTGAACAAGATGTTTGCTCAATAGATCGGGAAGACAATGGAGGTGTATGTTGCTGACATACTCGTCAAGTCAGTTCGAGTAGCAGATCATATCGCCAATCTCTAAGACAGCTTCGACATACTCTGAGAATACAAGATGAAGCTCAACTAGGCCAAATGCGCCTTTGAAGTGGAGTCATGTAAGTTCCTCGGGTTCTATCATGGCATTGAAGTCAATCCTACCAAAGCCCAAGCTGTGGTGAACATGCACTCTCCTTGAACAGTCAAGGAAGTCTAAAAGCTGATCGGTATGGTCATTGCCTTGTCTAGATTCATCACCCAGTCTATTGACAAGTGTTAGCCTTTTTCTAGGTGTTCACAGGGAGGTCTGAATGGAGCAAGGAGTGTGAGGAAGCGCTCTAGAACATCAAAAAATACTTAGCCACAGCCCCGCTCTTATTCAAATCTCTATTGGGAGAAATACTCTATGCTTACTTAGTGGTATCTAAGAAGACAGTCAGCTTAGTCCTTATCTAAGAAGAAGAGAATGACCAAAAACTGATCTACTACACCAGCAAAGCATTCTGGGGGCTGAGGAGAGGTACCCCCATTAGAGAAATTAGCATTTACTCTTGTCACCTCTGCTCGAAAGCTTTGACTATACTTCCAAAGGCACATGATTAGGGTCCCGACCAAGTACCCCTTGCGTCAAATCCTCCAAAATCCAAAAATTTCTAGTTGGATGGCTAAGTGGTCTATAGAGCTTAAAGAATTCAATGTACATTTTATGCCCTGGATGGCCATAAAAGTGCAAGCTCTGACTGACCTCATAGTAGAGTTCATAGATGTCAGACAAACCAACCCTTCGGTTGAGAAAGCATCTATTAAAGATACAAACCTAGCCAGTAGTAGTGCGACCAAGCCCGAGCCTGAGCCCAAATAGAACTTATTTGTTAATGAATCCTCAAGCATAAATGGATCAGGCGCCAGTCTTATCCTCATTAATTTAGATGGCTACAAGGTGAGCTATGCACTTCATTTTGATTTTAAGGCTTCCAACAATGAGGCCGAATACGAAGCCTTGATAGCCAATCTAAGAATCGCATGAGACCTTGGTAGATTGTATCTTTATCCATAGCAATTCGATGCTCGTTGTCCAATAAGTGGCCAGTGGCCCAACTTGGACAATTCAAGAGTTACTCCTTTGTTTAGATGCCAAAGGCAAAAAATGCCGAGGCCGACACACTTGCTTGACTAGCCTTGGGCTTGGAAGATAGCAATCTAACTTTGATTCTAATAGAGAGGCTGGTTGAGCCGAGCATTAGAAAAAAGTAGTGAGTACAGCCGACAACCAAACCGAAACTTGGATGGACTTGATCATCCGTACCTAACCATAACTAAACTAGTTGGCAATCGAAAGGAAGCCTAGCCTATTCATAATAGCTCAGCCTGATATTCGATGATTAAGGGAAAACTCTGCTGGCGCGACTACACCATACCTTATTAAAGATGTGTCAGACCTTAGAAAGCTCAGTACCTTATGGAAGAAATACATAATGGGTTATGCAGCAATCACGCAAGGGAGCGTTCCTTCTCCTTTAAATGCCTCCGATAGGGCTACTATTGACCGAACATGGACTAGGATTGCAAGGAGTATACATGAAAATGTCTCAAGTGTTAGCAGCTTACCCGAGCTATCAGAAGCCATATTAAGCCGCTCAATTCTATAGTATCTGCCTGGCTATTCACCAAGTGGACCATTAATTTGATTAGTCCTCTTTTCATGGCTCGATCACAATTTAAGTACTGTATAGTAGCTAGGGATTATTTTACTAAGTGGGTAGAGGTTGAGCCTTGCACTAACATGACTGAAGCTAGATGCACTAACTTTATTTGGAAGAATATAATCTGTTGATATGAGATCCTGCACACCATAGTCACTGACAATACTAAACAATTCGGCCAACCTCCTTAGAATGTGCAAGTAGCTTGGTATCAAGAAAGTGCTCTCCTCATCGGGTTACCCTCAAAGCGACGGGCAAGTTGAGGCCATCAATAAGTCCATCAAGGACAATCTCAAGAAGAAACTGGAAGGCCTTAAAGGCACCTAGATCAACAAGCTCCTAAAGGTGCTATGGGCCTATCGTGCCACTACTTGGACAGCCACAGGAGAGATTCTATTCTCCCTCGTCTATGGGGCTAAGGCTGTAATCCTAACAAAGGTCGGCCTATTAAGCCTTAAGGTTGGACACTACGACAAACAAAAAAATGCCAAGCTCATGATGTTCGATCTTGGTCTATTAGAAGAGAAGCGGGACGCTGCCTTCGTCTGCATTACAGCTCGAAATCAAGTCGTTGCTTGATTCTACAACAGGTGGGTGCAGCCGAGAAGCTTCAAAGTTGATGACCTAGTTTTGAAGAAGGTGACCATTCAACAGCCCAGGCTTGGTTCCTTTAGACCTAACTGGGACGGCCTGTATAAAGTGGTTAGTATTATTCGACCAGGTATGCACAAGATTTCTAGCATGGAAAAAAATGTGCTCGCCCATCTGTGGAATGCGAAGCATTTAAATAAGTTCTACTACTAAAAGGAGCTAGAACACCATTTTTGACCCTTGGCCCTAGCATTCTTTTTGTAACTAAGGATCTACCGAATAAAGTAGAAAAATGTACAAAACATATGTTAATGAAAATACAAATTCAAGGAATTCTTCTGAGCAATTCAAACCTTGGAAAAGGCCACAACTCCTAACAAGGGGGCTATTTAAACTCTCAACTAGGAGTCTGGTCGGCACATACCTGACCACAAGTGGACTTGAAACACCAGTGCACTAGTCCAATTGCACTATGGACTGTCCAACCAACGGTTGCACTGAGCACTAGTGACGACTCAAGGACCACACCTCCCAACCATAAACTGACTTGCATAAGTCCTAAAGAACTCAACAAGTCTTGAGGGACACGAGGTATTATGAATGCATTGCCATAACCCTCCTCAAGCTAGACAAGCTCCTACTTGGCCCAAAAACATAATAATAATAAAATAAAAATAAAATAAAATGCATAATAAATGTGAATTCAAGAAGCACTTAATTTGGAAAAAGTTGGAATGTTATTAAGATGTCTGGGGGAGGTATAGGTAACAGGGCACCTCCCAGACCTAGGAGCAAAAAAACAAAAACAAATCCAAAGAAAAGAAAGGGAAAAGAGGCTGGGCATCATCCTTAGCGTCCTCGGCGTCCAAGTCAATGACCACTTGCTCAATGCCATCTCACTCAGCCAATGCGGGGGTCTCATTGTTCCCCACCTCGTCCTCCCCTATCTCGGGGTCCATGATTAACGACCAATCCATGGCAGCAGTCTCAGGATGCGTCTTTAGCAGATGCTCTTGCAAGTCCTTTATCTCGAGGTAATATTGATTAGTGAACTTGTCAGACTGCTTGAATTCCTCCACTGCCTATGCCAGTCCCCGAGCAACTCTTTCTGTAAGAATTGGTCATATTCCTCATTCACTACCTAGGCCTTTTCTTGTTCAACGAGGAGGTCGGTCTGGGCCTATTGAGCCTCCTCTTGAGCCTTTTAAGCCTCCTCCTGTGCCCAACCAACATCTACTTCTAGGTCGGCCTTTACCCAAGCAAGCTCAACAGTGCCCTCCTCAAGCCTTTTCTCGGCCTTGTTCTTCTCCTCGACGTCTTTTTTAGCTTTCTCCCACTCGATGTTTACCTAGTGCTCAACCCTATGATCAGTGAGCTTTAGGGTCGTATTGGCCTGCAAGACAACAACGTGGTGAGAGCTCAATATCCTAAGCCAAACTCACCTGGATGATCTGTCAAAAGGCCATGCTATAGCAATCCTAGTAGGACTGGTTTCGAACAGAGAAAAAGTAGTCCTCGTCAGGCATTGCCTCCCTGAGGAATTCGACTATGTGTGGGCGCATCAGACGACGCCTCCTTAGTAGATCAATCGATGGAGGAATGATTGTAGGAGGAGGTGGTGGAGTTGCATTGCCTTGGCTTGTGGAGGCCCCATGTCTCATCAGTAGTGGAGGCGAGATGCTTAGAGGGACAACTGTTGGAGGCTGCTCGGCCCTCTTGGTCCTCTTTCTCTTCGAGCTGACAGTTGGCCTGCCCTTGCTCGGGTGATGGATGTCCTCCATCTACCTCTGCTTTTCCTGCCTAGAAGGCTCCTTAAACAACATTTCTATAAAACAAGGAAAAAATGCA
This sequence comes from Artocarpus hirsutus, assembly GCA_946598075.1. Taxonomy (NCBI): domain Eukaryota; kingdom Viridiplantae; phylum Streptophyta; class Magnoliopsida; order Rosales; family Moraceae; genus Artocarpus; species Artocarpus hirsutus. The sequence continues at coordinate 2,478 of CAMOHE010049988.1, read as the reverse complement.
AGTAAAGTTGAAGTTGGCAAAAAAAAATATTCAGGGTCAAACCTCTAAACCAGAGCTGGCTTGGAGGGTTGAGAAGTCTGATCACATTCTCGAGCTCTTTAGTGGCTATGGGTGGCCCAAAACTGAGGGAACCACTAGAAAAGTCCTCAAAACTAGATGATGATGGCTCCCCTGTCAGTCGCCTGACTCGGTAGGTGATTGTCCTCGAGATGTCGGTGGCGCTTTGCCCTATAATTGTCACTTACTTGGCCGGACAAGCAAGAGGAACATCATTTCAATAGGGGTTAGTCGAGCTAGACCCCCTAAACTAGCCATAATTGGCCAGTTGGTCTTCCAAAATAGAAAAGCCAACTGTTGGATAGCCTCAGGCTTAGTGTGCAACTTCTCAATGGTTGCCAGGAGTCTGCTTGAGGCCCATAGCGTCTTCAACCATATATGCTCCTACTTAAACCTACTTGGCATGACCCGATCAGTGGGCACTACTTCACTGGCCTTGGACAACCAATTCCCCTTAACATAGAACCACTTGAACTTCCACAACTTGTCCAAGTGGGGGTTGCCGAGAATGAAGTCCTTTTTAAATCTAATGAAGTAGTACCACCCGGTCCATCGAGGAAGCCTTTTCATTTAGAACGCCTGCTTGAAAGACTCCCATGGTTTCTCAATCATAGAAATATATTTCCATAGAATATACATGCCAATAATGGACCTGTAGAGTTTGGATTAAGTTATGCAGCGCACACATTTAGGTCATTCAACGCCCGATGTAGAAAAGGGTGAAACGGAAGACAGAGTCCTGCTCGTAAAAACTCTACGTATAGAGTGATGTACCCCTCTGACAGATCAATGGGTGAGCCTTCATCCTTGGGCATAACAAGGATTACGTTGTCAAGAATCTGATATTCATGATGCAAAGTTTCAAGCTGGCCCAGCGTCATTCCTAATATGTATCCTGTCGCGGAAGCTGGCCAGGCCAATGCACCTTGAAGGATACTGCTCTTTGGACCCTGGTTACCAAGGCTAGCAGCTCTTCTTCTTCATCGTCCTCGGCTTTGCCTCCTTTGACCTATCTCTCCTCATTGGTGGCCGTATCGATGATCACTTCTCCCATTATAGGAGCTACTATCGTGACGCCATGGCCAAATGTGCTCGGCACATTGGCGACGACCACTAGGCAGGCACGCTTCTGAGTAGTGATTGGAGATGCGCTTATGGCGGCTAGCCTAAAGTAAGGGTCTAATAGGACCCCGTCCTTCAAGTATGTCTTGGAATTCTCTCTCAAGGACCATTCCTTGCCCCAAGTTGAGGATTTTGGCCAACCGAGCCACTCCTTCAAGCTCGGTTAACGTCTCTATAACCTCTAGATCCTCAGATGCCCTATAGATCTTGATACTCTCATTTGACCAAGAAATGTTAACTGAATCATTCTGGGAGTCACTTAATTCACTCAAAACTATGTTCATGTTTAGAAATTAGCTGGTCAGGTTAAGTTGTTTAGGTCAACGGAAGAGTCTCCTTGAAATCGTTAGTTTCCTACTCAACAACTGATCTTAGAAGGATAGAATTTCCAACTAAAAGTACCCTAAAAAAGCAAGAATCGACACATATTTATAGCCAAAACTCAAGCACGAAACTCGAAGAAGGGCAATGATTATGCTCATTAGGGAAATAGCCAATCATATGTTAACATGTGTCCTACCAAGCTTGACCACTTGTCCTTTAAAATTCCAGCACCCTAAGGGCAAATCCGAAGACTAAACTTCAGCAGACCACACTACAAGAAAATATTGATTACACGACCTTTATTTCACGACCGTTTCCTAAAAACCGTCATAGAAAGGGCAAAAATACGCGGCAATTTACGCCCGTGAAAACAAAGACCGTCGTGGGAAGGGGGGAAGATACCACGACGGTTTTCTGAAAAAATCATCATGGAATACTAGATATACCACGACGGTTTTCTCCAAAAACCGTCGTGGTAGCTCAAATCTACCACGATGGTTTTCTCCAAAAACTGTCGTAGTATCTCTGTATTCCACGACGGTTTTTTTAGAAAACCGTCGTGGTATCTTCAAAGATTCCACAAAAAACCGTGTTGGAATAGTAGAGCTACGACGACGGTTTTTGGAGAAAACCATCGTGGTATCTCAATCTACCACGACGGTTTTCTCCAAAAACCATCGTGGTAGCTCCGTGCTATCTTCCACGACGGTTTTTTTAGAAAACCGTTGTGGTAGCTTCTTTTAAACCCCTTCCCATCCTCGGCATTCAGACAGTACATTTCAAAAACATACTTTACAAATACAAACACAAACCCTTCCGAATCAGCCGCCGCCGTCTCTCTCCGCCTCCACACTCCTTAATCTCAGCCCAAATTGTAAGTTTTTTTTGTAGAAAGTGAGAAATAGTTGTTGATTATGTTGTATAATTAATCCAAAATTGATAAATAGTTGTTGATTTTTTTCTTTATTTCGTGAA
>CAMOHE010049987.1:0-19428 GCA_946598075.1 Artocarpus hirsutus | reverse complement strand
GGTTACGAGAGCTTGTGCGAAGAAATTCAAAGAAATGCCTATTGGGCTGATTCAAGCATCTTGGGCTCAAGCTATCGCATGGAGGCCCATTGAGGGAATTGCATATAACATCCAGACCAACAAATGCGTGATTCAAGTTCTAGAAGGGACCGAATAATCCTATGGCTACAAATAATCTGGCCACTTGCCATTTCAGTTACTTTCCCAATTTGAGGTAACAAGTGGCGAGAAGAATCAGCTAATTGCCTGATTATTGTCTAGTTTCCTTTTCTTTTACAGAACATGCGTTTACTTTTATATTATTGTAAGGCTTTTAAGCCAATTAGGAAACTTACTTTATTTGCTTTAGATTGAGCATCTTTTTTGGCTGGTAATTGATTTGCCCGAAATTCCATGGGCAATTAGGAGCTCAAAATTCGCAAAGGGGAACTACTATATATTGTAACAAATTTCATTCAATAATAACAAGTTTTACACACAATTTGAGGTTTAATTCTCTTCGGTTCCTAAACAAACTAATCGAACTTATCGGAAGATTTCGTAGCGTTCAAAGACTTATCAATCAGTCCGTCCCTAACTGATTGTGGTGTCCTCACATACCAAGGTTCGTGCTTCTTGTTCGGCATCGGGTCGCGGTTCCGTTTCAAATCCGATTAGGCGTTTCGATCTTGGAGACCAATTTTGGTTAGGGTCGCGTTAGTTCTTGGCGTGGTTCGTATCAGGTAGTCATCAGAGATTTGGATGGGATAGAGGAGTTAGGAACTAGGAAAATGATAGTTTGAGAGGCATAAAAATGAAGATACCATCATTTCAAGGCAAATCTGATCCCAAACTGTACCTGGAATGGGAGAAGAAAATAGAGTTTGTCTTTGACTAGCACAACTATTCCGAGGCGAAGAAGGTAAAACTGGCTGTAATTGAATTTTTTGATTATGCTATTACCTGGTGGGATCAGCTTGTCATAAATAGGAGACGAAATAGAGAGCAACCTATTGAGTCATGGGAAGAGATGAAGATTGTGATGAGGAAGCGATTTGTACCAGCTTACTACTACTGGGAGTTGTACAACAAACTACAAAATCTTAAGCAAGACAACCAGAGTGTGGAGGAGTACTATAAGGTGATGGAGGTTATAATGATTCAGCCAAATATATAGAAGGATCGGCAGGCTACAATGGCAAGGTTTTTGGCGGGCTTGAACCAAGAAATTCACAATGCCGTTGAGTTACAACATTATGTGGAGTTGGAGGACATGGTGCACATGGCTATCAAAATTGAGAATCAACTTATGAGGAGGGGCAGTAACACATATCCAAGCCAAAACCTAAGTACATCCGCTGGAAAAATGAACCAATGGAGGAAGGATGAGAAGCAACCCAACACCAAGCCAAAGACTGAGCAAAAACAAGAGGTGGCCAGCCATCATAATCAAGGTAAATCCGATTCTTCCACTACTTGAAATCATGATATTAAATGTTTTAAATGCCAAGGCATGGGTCACATAGCAAGCCAACTTCCAAACAAACGAGCTATGGTGACGCGGGACAAAGGAGAGGTTGAAACCGGTGAGGATTCGGACAATGATTCTATGCCTTCATTAGAGGATGCCGACGATGAGAAGCATGCTGCCCAAGGAGAATTGTTGGTTATAAGGAGAACTTTAAGTGTGCAAGCCAAAGAAGAAGAAGAGGTGCAATGGAAAAACATCTTCCATACTTGGTGCCATGTCCAAAACAAGGTTGTAGTGTGATTATTGATGGTGGGAGTTGTACTAACATTGCTAGCACAACCATGGTAGAGAAGTTAGGGCTGCCAACAAGTAAGCATCCTTGACCTTATAAATTGCAATGGTTAAATGATAGTGGTGAGGTAAAGGTGCATAAGCAAGTGTTAGTTTCTTTTCACATTGGAAGATATGAAAATGACGTTTTGTGCAATGTGGTTCCAACGCAAGCTAGGCACTTATTATTAGGCAGACCATAGCAATTTGATTGGCGAGTTAAACATGATGGTTTCACCAACAAGTATTCATTTGTTCACAATAAAAAAAAAATCACTCTTGTTCCGTTAACACCAAAACAGGTCTATGAAGACCAAGTGAGCTTACAAAGAGAAAGTGATAAAAGAAAAATGATGAGTGGAGAAAAATCAAGAGTGAGAGTGCAGAGAGAGAGTTCGGCCAGTGAGAGAAAAAAAAGAAGAGATAGCCAAGAAAAGGGAGAGCAATGAGAGCAATTGAGAGAAAATTGAGAGGGTTGAAAAAAATTCACAATCAGCCAATGAGAGAAAAGCAGAGCTAAAAACAAACTTCTACGGGAGAGGCAGTGAGATTAAAAGGGCGTTGTTTTCAAATCAGCCAATGATTGTACTTTTGCACAAAGAGACATTTTTAAACACTAACGAAATTGACCCTGCATTGCCTAGTTCTGTTGTTTCTCTGTTGCAGGAATTCAAGGATGTATTTTCGGATGAGGTGCCTAATTATTTGCCACCAATTCAGGGAATAGAACATCAGATTGATTTTGTATCTGGCGCTTCCATTCCAAACCGACCGGCTTATAGAAGCAACCCTGAGGAGACAAAGGAGCTTCAAAGGCAGGTCAGTGAGTTGATGAAAAAGGGGTACGTGAGAGAAAGTATGAGCCCATGCACCATTCCAGTCTTACTCGTGCCTAAGAAGGATGGGACATAGAGGATGTGCATAGATTGTAGAGCCATTAACAATATCACGATAAAGTATTACCATCCTATTCCTCGTTTAGATGATATGTTGGATGAATTGCATGGTGCTTTTGTATTCTCAAAAATTGATTTGAAAAGTGGATACCATCAAATACGCATGAAAGAGGGTGATGAATGGAAACTACCTTTAAGACAAAATATGGACTATATGAGTGGATAGTAATGCCACTCTTCAAGAAGTGTACCTTTTGTGCAGATAAGCTCGAGTTTCTTGGTTTTGTTGTTAGTGCTCAAGGTATACAGGTTGATTAAGAAAATGTGCGAGCCATCAGGGGTAGCTGAGTCCAACTAGTGTAGGAAACGTATAGAGTTTTCATGGATTTGCTAGTTTCTACCGGCGGTTTGTGAAAGATTTCAGTACTATAGCTGCACCACTGACTGAAGTGACCAAGAAGAACGTTAGGTTTAGATGGGGAGAAGAGCAAGAAAAGGCATTTCAATTAATAAAGGAGAAGTTGACTAATGCTCCATTGTTATCTTTACCTAATTTTCCAAAACTTTTGAGATTGAATGTGATGCTTCAGGTGTTGGAATTGGCGCCGCTTTAATGCAAGAAGGGATAGCATATTTCAGTGAGAAGCTGAATGGGGCAACTCATAATTACCCAAGTTATGATAAAGAGTTGTATGCGTTAGTTTGGGCATTAGAGACATGGCAGCACTATGTATGGCCTAAGGAGTTTGTGATTCACACTGATCATGAGTCCCTGAAACACTTGAAATGCCAACACAAGCTGAACAAGAGGCATGCTCGTTGGGTGGAATTCATAGAGAATTTTTTGTTTTTCATTCACTAAAAGCAAGGTAAGGAAAACGTCGTTGCTGATGCACTTTCTTGCAGGTATATCTTAATCTCAACTCTTAATGCTAAACTACTAGGTTTTGAACACATTAAAGAGTTATATGCTGATGACCATGACTTTAGTACTGAGTATCAAGCTTGTGAGAGATTTGCTAGTGGTAAGTAGTTTAGGCATGAGGGATACTTGTTTCGGGAAAATAAATTGTGTGTGCCTAATTATTCATTAAGAGATTTGCTAGTGAGAGAATCCCATAGGGGAGGATTGATGGGACATTTTGGAGTGATGAAGACTTTGGCGGTGTTGCAGGAACACTTCTATTGGCCACATATGAAATGAGATGTTGAGAGGCTTTGTAGTAGATGTGTAACTTGTAGGTAGGCTAAATCAAGAGTGTAGCCCCACGGTTTGTACACTCCTTTACCAATACCTAGTGAACCCTGAACTAATATTTTGATGGATTTTGTGTTATGTTTGCCTAGGTCTACATAGGGAAGAGACTCGATATTTGTGGTCGTGGATAGGTTTTCCAAGACAGCACATTTTATTCCATGCCACAAGACAGATGGTGCTTCCAATGTTGCTAATTTGTTTTTTAGGGAAATTGTGAGACTTCATGGTATGCCTAAGACAATTGTTTATGATAGGGATGCCAGGTTCTTAGGCTACTTTTGGAAGACTTTGTGGGCTAAGTTAAGGACTAAGCTATTGTTTTTGACTACTTGTCACCCTCAAACCGATGGTCAAATAGAAGTTGTGAATAGAACCTTGCCTACTTTGTTGCGGGCTGTCATTAAAAAGAACATCAAAACTTGGGAGGAATGTTTACCACATGTTGAGTTTGCATATAATCGATCTGTTCAGACTGCTACTCAATTTTTACCGTTTGAAATTGTTTATGGTTTCAATCCTTTAACTCCTTTGGATTTAATGCCATTACCTTTGTCTGAGCGTGTGAATTTAGATGGAAAAAGAAAAGCTGACCTTGTTAAGCAGATACACGAAAAGGCAAGACTCAACATCGAGCAAAGGACTAAGCAATATGCTAAACAAGCCAACAAAGGGCGTCACAAGCTCGTCTTTGAGCTTGGCAATTAGGTGTGGTTGCACTTACACAAGGAACAGTTTTCAAAACAAAAGAAATCCAAGCTGTTGCCTAGAGGGGACGGTGCTTTTCAAATTCTTGAAAAGATCAATGATAACGCGTACAAGCTAGACTTGCCAGGTGAGTATGGTGTAAGTGCCACCTTTAATGTTTCTGATCTAAGTCCTTTTGATGCAGGTGATGATTTGAGGACAAATCCCTCTCAAGAGGAGGGGAATGATGAGGACATCAGTAGCACAAGCAAGAGCACATGGGATGAGACATATTCAGGTCCAATTCAAGTTCCCATTGGTCTTGTTACAAGAGCTCGTGCGAAGAAGTTCAAAGAAATGCTTATTGGGCTAATTCAAGCAACTTGGGCTCAAGCTATTGCATGGAGGCCCATTGAGGGAATTGCATGTGACATCCAGACTAACAAATGCATGATTCAAGTTCTAGAAGGGATCGAGTAATCATGTTTGTAGAATCAACAAATGATTAGCACCATATGGCTACTTTCCGTTTCAGTTACTTTCCCGTTTTGAGGCGATAAGTGGCGAGAAGAATAAGCTATTTACCTAATTATTGTCTAGTTTCCTTTTCTTTTAGAAATATGCATTTCTTTTATTTCATATTATTGTAAGGCTTTTAAGCCATTTGGGGAACTTACCTTATTTGCTTTAGATTGGGCCTTTTTTTTGGCTGATAATTGATTTGACCAAAATTCCATGGACAATTAGGAGCTGAAAATTAGCAAAGGGGAAACAACTATATATTGTAACAAATTTCACTCAATGGACATCAGTTTTACGCACAATTTGAGGTTTAACTCTCTTTGGTTCTTAAACGAACTATTCGAACTTATCAAAACATTCCGTGGCATTCACAGACTCATCAATCAGTCCGTCCATAGCTGATTGTGGCATCCTTAGATACCAAGGTTCGTGCTTCTTGTTGGGCATCGGGTCATGGTTCTGTTCAAAACCGGTTAGGAATTTCAAACTTGGAGATCAATTTTGGTCAAGGTTGTGTCAATTCTTGGCAGGGTTCGTATCAGATTCACAAATGTTTTTCTCAATATGCATAACATCTAAGCAATGACAAATAAAAAGTGTCTTCCAATATGGAAGATTGACAAAGATTGATTTTTTTTTCATGGTCTATCTATCGACGGGTCGTCCTTATCTCACTTTCTGTTCCCAAATACTACATTTGTATCTTTTACTATTTCAAATATTTGTTTACCCATCAAAGGATGAGGTGGGTCTCTGTCTTTGATGTTGCCATCAAAGGCTTTCTTTTGTTTATGGTAACAATGATCTCTTGGCAACCATTTTCTACGACTAAGAAAAATGGTTTTCTTACCATTATTTAACCGTTTATGAGACGTTTTCTTCATACAAATAGGACAACTAATAGAACTCTTAACTGAATAACTAGATAAATTGCCATATGGGAGGAAGTTGTTAATTTTCCATATCAACATTGCACTGAGTGTAAACATCTCTTCTCAGTAAGCATCTTTAGTTTTTATTCCATTTTCCCACAAGTTTTTATGTCATCGATTAACAGTGCCAAGTATACATCAATGTCATTGCCTAGTTGGTGAGGACCCGAAATCAATAAAGACAACATTAAAAACTTTTGCTTCATGCACATCTTTGGAGAGAGATTGTAGTTAACAAGTACTACGAGTCAAGTGTTATGCCTACTAGTTATGTTACCATGTGGGTTCATTCCATCCGTTGACAAAGCGAAATGTATATTTCATGGATCCATACTAGAGTTGGGATGATTTGCTTTAAAAGTCTTCCATTAGTGAATCCGCCGAATGTCTAAGCATTCCATCCTTGACCCATTTGTCATGATGTGATGTCAAATTCCAGGCATGTTATGGGTTTTTGAATAAATGCCTTAAACATGGTAATAGTGGAATGTACCATAACACTTTCTTTGCCACTCTATTGTTACTGTCTTTTAGCTCATTTCCTTTCTTCCACATTGATTGTTGACAAACTGGACAATAATTTTCGTCCTCCTACTCATTTGTATAAAGAACACAATCATTTTTACAAGCATAAATTTTCTCATACTCCATTCCTAAAGTGCTCAAAGTCTTCTTAGCCTCATACATACTAGTTGGCAATTTATTGCCTTTTAGTAGAAGCCTTCCTAGAAATTCCAAAAGCTTTGTGAAATTAGAATTTGACCACCACCCGATGCTTTCAAATTCTAAAATCCAACTAAAGCAGACAATTTGGTGAAATTAGTACACCCCTCATGCACAGGCGTCTCGACATCATTCATCATTGTCTGAAATAAATGTGGATGGAATAAGAAATACTCTTCCAAATCATTGACCATGTTAGCCATATTGTCGTAATCATCCACATTATCCTCCACAATCGCTTCCTTTTCTTTATTTGTTAAAGTTAGATTGAACTTAGATTTGCCATGAAAATGTCATATTTGATAACTACTTATAATTCCATTTTGAAATAAATGTCATCTAACAACTAGAATTGCATGCGATCTATGGTTTCTATATTGAATACTAGGACACCGAATTTTATCACCACTGGCTTGAGTTTTGCCAAAATCCAAGAACTCTTCTACTTTAGACAATTGAAAATCCCACATCCATTTCTTATCCATTTTGCAAGTCCTAAATCAAAATAATAAATAGCACTTCAATTAAAAATACTTTCACAAATTACACATACCCATCATATTCTAATCATAAAACAAAACATTCACCCATCATAAAACAAATTACATGTACCCATCATAAAACAAATTTATCATACCCATCCACAATGCAATAAACATAAATTAAACAACAAAATCAACACCAATTTATCAATTAATAGTAGCAAATCAATTAAAAATAATTTTACAAATTACACAGACCCATCATATTCTAATTATAAAACAAAAATATTCACCCATCATAAAAAAAATTAATCATACCCATCCACAATACAATAAACACTGATTAAACAACAAAATCAACACCAATTTATCAATTTCTAATAAAAACTTACAATTAGGAAGGAGAATAAGGAAAATGGAAGTGCAGAAGGATGACAACAGTAGTTTTAGAGGGGTTTGTATTTATATTTGAGAGCTAAGTTTGTGATTTGTGTCTGATTATTGAGGTGGGAAAAGGGCTTTCAAGTTATCTACCATGAGGGTTTTTTCCAAAAACCGTTGTAGTAGGGGGGTGTCTACTACGATGATTGCAAAAACCGTCGTGGTAGGGCGGGTGTCTACTACGACGGTTGTTTAAAAATCGTTGCGGTATAGCTGAATACCACGATGATTTTTGGAAAAAACCGTCATGATAGATTCCTACCCTACCGTGATGGGTTTTATCTTCTTGGGTGTAACTCCTCCCGTTTTTTCCCTTATCACAATAGTTTTTGAAAAAATGTCATTAAATAAGGGTTATATAATCTCAAATTTGTTGTTGTGTTTTTGCAAGGCATAAGCCCAGCCCATGACTCATAGCATTGGCCAAGGTAAGATATGTGGATCCAAGCCATAAGGTTGGGACCTCCAAGTTAGCCGTGGTTTGGAAGATCAAGGGAGGCGAATGGGCCCATTTTTTTTTATCCAATTAGACTTTTAACTGACTTGGGAAGTTTTAAGTCTAATTGGAATTAGAATAAAATGGGCACGGAGGAAATTAGAGTAAAAAAATGCCTAAAAAACCTACTTAGAATCCTAGGCCCAACACTAGAAAAAAGCCTATTTTGGCCCATTTGACGTGTTAGCCCACTCGTTGCTCTAGCTCATCTGTCATGGCAACCTTGACAGCTCACTCGTTGGAACTCTGCTTCCAGGACATGTGACTCCTGTAGCCGAAGACAAATTCCCCTCAAGAAGGAACGGGTCAAAGGGGAACCTAACCCTAAGGTCTGAGCCTTGCCCAAAATGGCAAGGCAAAGCTCCTGCCACATGGATGCCCTAGTGTTAGGCCACCCAAAATAGCAACCCTAGGACAGTTGTCCATTAATGCTCCTGACATGCTTAGACTCGTGTTGGAAAACCAAATTTGAACCTGGAGGAAAAATCTCCTACTGCATGAAGTTGCCACATATGGCTGCTCCCGTAAAACGAGTCATGCTTATAATAAAGTCAAAACAAAGAGTCTAAATTAGAAATTCTAAAACTGAAACTTAAATTGAAATAAGATTACAAAGAGTTCAAATCTTGAATCTTGAATCTCAACTTGATTCTTTGCTGGACACACCACTCCTACATGTGTACGTGTACAGAATGAACATGCAAGTTGGCCATGCAAGGACTCAATCCACATGTACGGCTGATTGCCTCCCTTCTGGCTCTACTTTGATGAGTAAAACCAGCCTTGTTCACCCTTGGTAGTAAACACACTCTCTTCTTGTTGTAGACCGCTCCAGACCAAGTTATTCAGCTCTTATTTGAATCTTTTAGCTTAAGCCCTTGGCACCGGGCCAACTAGAACTTGAACCGGATCATGAAAATTACTTGCAGCCTTGATGTCCTCATCATTCCTCCCCTCTTGAGAAGGATTTGTCCTCAAATCAACACCAACAACAAAAGGACTCAAGTTAGAAACATTGAAAGTAGCGTTAACACTGTACTTACCTAGTAAGTCAAGTCTATAGGCATTGTCATTGATCCGTTCGAGCACTTGAAAAGGACCATCTCCTCGGGGTAGCAACTTAGAATGTCTTTGTGCTAGAAATCATTCTTTCCTCATGTGTAACCACACCCAATCACCAGGCTTAAAAACTATTTTCTGACGTCACTTGTTAGCTTGCTTGATGTATTTTTTGGTTCTCCTCTCTATGTTGAGCCGTGCCCACTCATGGAGTTGCTTCAAAAATTCTGCCTTCTTCTTACCATCTAAGTTCACATGCTTAGAAATAGGTAAAGGTGTTAAATCCAAAGGAGTTAAAGGATTAAAACCATAAACAATTTCAAACGGTGAAAACTTAGTAGTAGGATAAATGGTACGATTATAAGCAAACTCAACATGTGGTAGACAATCCTCCCAGGTCTTAATGTTCTTACTAATGACAGCCCTCAATAAAGTGGATAAAGTCCTCTTAACTACTTCTGTCTGACCATCAGTTTGAGGATGACAAGTAGTAGAAAACAAAAGTTTTGTTCTTAGTTTTTCCCATAATATCTTCCAAAAGTAACTCAAGAACTTAGCATCCCGATCTGAAATGATTGTCCTAGGCATACCATGTAACTGCACAATCTCCCTAAAGAACAAATCTGCAACATGAGAAGCATCAGACAAGGGATAAAATGAGCCAACTTAGAAAAATGATCTACAATTACAAAGATTGAATCCCTTCCATGCCCACTCCTAGGTAAACCAAAAACAAAGTCCATTGAAACATCAATCCAAGGTGAACTAGGAATAGGTAAGGGCATGTAAAAGACCATTTGGTTGAATCCTCGATTTAGCTTGCCTACAGGTGACACATCTACCCCCAATTCTCTCAACATCCCGTTTCATGTATGACCAATTAAAGTGCTCCTGCAAAATAGCTAGAGTTTTGGCGACTCCAAAGTGTCCCATTAACCCTCTACCATGGGATTTATGAACTAACAAGTCTCTCAATGAGCAATTAGGCACACGCATTTTATTTTCTCTAAACAAGAAGCCCTCATGCCTATAGAACTTACCCTCTGTAGATTTTTCACAAGCTCTATAAATCTCCCCAAAGTCATGATCATCAAGATAAAGTTCTTTAATGTGTTCAAAACCAAGAAACTTAGCATCAAGAGTAGAGATTAAGGTATACTTGCGTGAAAGCATATCCGCAACCACATTTTCCTTGCCTTGTTTATACCGAATGACATATGGAAAAGTCTCAATGAATTCAACCTATCGAGCATGTCTCTTGTTCAGCTTGTGTTGACATTTCAAATGCTTCAAGGATTCATGATCCATACGAATGACAAACTCCTTTGGCCACAAGTAGTGTTGCCATGTCTCCAAAGCTCGAACCAATGTGTACAACTCTTTATCACAAGTAGGGTACTTAAGTGTAGCCCCGCTTTGCTTCTCGCTAAAGTACACAAGTGATCTTCCATCCTACATAAGAACAGTGCCTATACCTACACCAGAAGCATCACATTTAATTTCAAATGTTTTAGAAAAATTAGGTAGTGCAAGTAAAGGAGCATGAGTAAGCTTATGTTTAATGAGTTGAAACGCCTTCTCTTGTTCTTCACCCCATTTGAATGCAACGTTCTTCTTGATAACTTATCATTCGTATTTGATGATACCCACTCTTAAGATCAATCTTAGAAAATACACAAGAACCATGCAGCTCATCTAACATATCATCCAAGCGAGGAATAGGGTGGCGATATTTTACCTTTATGTTATTGATGGCTCTGCAATCAACACACATTCTCCATGTCCTATCCTTCTTAGGCACTAGAATCACTGAAACTACACAAGGACTCATGCTTTCTCTCACGTACCCTTTCTTCATCAAATCTTCGACTTGCCTTTGAAGCTCCTTCATCTCTTCTGGGTTGCTCCTCTATGCTAGTCGATTTGGAATTGATGCACCAGGCACGAACTTGATTTGATGTTCAATTCCTCGGGTAGGTGATAAACCATGTGGTAACTCCTTGGGAAATACATCCTCGAACTCCTGCAAAAGAGGAACAACAACACTAGGTAAGGAAGAGTCAAGTTGGTCAGTGTTTAAAAGGGTCTCTTTATACATGAGTATAACCATTGGCTGTTTTAAAAGCAATGCTCGCTTAACCTCACTTTTTTTTGCATAGAAATTTCTTTGTTTTCTCTCTGATTTTACCTCTTTGGCCGAACTCTTCTCTCTTTTTTCTTCCTCATCGGATTTGGGCTTTTTCTCTTCTTTTCTCTCTTTGGCCGTGTGTTTCTCTCTCCCCTCACCCTCACTATGCACGGCCCCTCTCTTCTTTTCACTCTCTTTCTTTTGCTCTCTCAAATTATCTTGATCTCTCAGTTTCTTTTGTTGACTCAATTTTTGTAATCTCTCTTGATCCTCATAGGCTTGTTTTGGCGTCATCAGAACTAGGGTGATTTTCCGTTGATTAAACAAGAATGAGTACTTGTTGGTGAAGCCGTTGTGCTACACATGTCGATCAAATTGCCACGGTCTTCCTAACAGGAGATGTCCAGCTTGCATCGGCACAACATCGTACAATACTTTATCTTCATATTTACCAATCCGAAATGGTATGACCACTTGCTTTGTAACCCTCACTTCACCACTATCATTCAACCATTGCGGCTTGTATGGTCGAGGGTGCTTAATTGTTGTAAGCCCTAGCTTTTCCACCATGGACCTGCTTGCAACATTAGTGCAACTACCACCATCAATAATAACACTACATACCTTGTCTTTAACATGGCAACGAGTATGAAAGATGTTCTCCCGCTGTGCATCTTCTTCCTCTTCTTTAGCATGCAAGCTTAAGGCTCGACGTGCGACTAGTCCTAACATCTCACCATGTTCGGCCCCAAACTCATCGTCTCCCATGGGGGCGTCCTCTAATGGTGGCATACCATCAAGATCAACTTCATCTTCAGATTCAATTTCACCATCTACCCGGATAACTATATGATACGAGCCATGCCAACCATGTGATGAAACCAGATACCAAATCTTGAATTTCGAACCCTAAGACCTCTCAAGTTGAGTGGAACCGCGACCCGTTGCTTAACAAAGCAAGAACCTTGGTACGATGAAGATGCCACAAACGAGTATGGACAGTCCGTTTGATAAGTCAATTGAACGCCACAAGGAATCCTTGATAAGTTTAGAAAAGTTTCTTCAAGAACTCAAGAAGAATAACTTTCAATATGAATGATCATCAAAAAAACTAAATTGCATAATCTAAAAGATGGCCTTATATGGCCGAAAATTCACATAGGGTTTATATTTAAATGTAAAATTTCTAATCTGCCCTTAATGAAAGTAATGCCTAAATAAACCCTAGGATGGAATTATTTAACTTAAGATTCCTTCCTCCTAATCACGCTTTTAACAAAATCCTAAACAAAGATTCTAAATTTCAAATTCTGAAACTGAAACTTAAACTAAATTAAGATTACAAAGAATTCAAATCTTGAATCTTGAATCTCAACTTGATTCTTTGCTAGACACACCACTCCTACATGTGTACGTGTACGGAATGAACATGCAAGTTGGCCATGCAAGGACTCAATGCACGAGCACGGCACTCAATGCGCGTGTACGGTTGATTGCCTCCCTTCTGGCTCTACTTTGATGAGCAAAACTAGCCTTTGTTCACCCTTGGTAGTAAACACACTCTCTTCTTGTCGTAGAACTCTCCGGACCAAGTTATTTAGCTCTTCTTTGAATCTTTTAGCTCGAGCCCTCGTCACTGGGCCAACTGGAACTTGAACAGGATCATGAAAATTCCTTGCAACCTTGATGTCCTCATCATTCCCCCACTCTTGAGAAGGATTTGTCCTCAAATCAACACCTACATCAAAAGCACTCAAGTCAGAAACATTGAAAGTAGACTTAACACTGTACTCACCTAGTAATTGAAGTCTGTAGGCATTGTCATTGATCCGTTCCAGCACTTTAAAAGGACCATCTCCTCTGGGTAGCAACTTAGAACGTCTTTGTGCTAGAAATTGTTCTTTCCTCATGTGTAACCACACCCAATCACTGGGCTCAAAAACCACCTTCTGACGTCCCTTGTTAGCTTGCATGATGTATTGTTTAGTTCTCCTCTGTATGTTGAGCCGTGTCCTCTCATGGAGTTGCTTCACAAATTCTGCCTTCTTCTTACCATTTAAGTTCACATGCTCACAAACAGGTAAAGGTGTTAAATCCAAGGAGTTAAAGGATTAAAGCCATAAACAATTTCAAACGATGAAAACTTAGTAGCAGAATGAATTGTACGATTATAATAAGCAAACTCGACATGTGGTAGACAATCCTCCCAGGTCTTAATGTTCTTACTTATGATAGCCCTCAACAAAGTGGATAAAGTCCTATTAACTACTTCTGTCTGACCATCAGTTTGAGGATGACAAGTAGTAGAAAACAAAATTTTCGTTCCTAGTTTCCCCATAATGTCTACCAAAAGTAACTCAAGAATTTAGCATCCCGATCTGAAACAATTGTCTTAGGCATACCATGTAACCGCACAATCTCCCTAAAGAACAAATCTGCAACATGAGAAGCATCATCAGTCTTATGACAAGGGATAAAATGAGCCATCTTAGAAAAACTATCTACAACGACAAAGATTGAATCCCTTCCATGCTGACTCCTAGGTAGACCCAAAACAAAGTCCATTGAAACATCAATCCAAGGTGAACTAGGAATAGGTAAGGGCATGTAAAGACCATTCGGTTGAATCCTCGATTTAGTTTGCCTATAGGTGACACATCTATCCCCAATTCTCTCAACATCCCGTTTCATGTGTGTCCAATAAAAGTGCTCCTACAAAATAGCTAGAGTTTTGGCGACTCCAAAGTGTCCCATTAACCCTCCACCATGGGATTCCTGAACTAACAAGTCTCCCAATGAGCAATTAGGCACACACATTTTATTTTCTCTAAACAAGAAGCCCTCATGCCTATAGAACTTACCCTCTGCAAATTTTTCACAAGCTCTATAAATCTCCCCAAAGTCATGATCATCAAGATAAAGTTCCTTAATGTGTTCAAAACCAAGAAACTTAGCATCAGGAGTAGAGATTAAGGCATACCTGCATGAAAGTGCATCCGCAACCACACCTTACCTTGTTTATACTGAATGACATATGGAAAAGTCTCAATGAATTCAACCTATCGAGCATGTCTCTTATTCAGCTTGTGTTGACCTTTTAAATGCTTCAAGGATTCATGATCCGTATTGATGAGGGCATCGGTAGCACAAGCAAGAGCACAAGGGAAGAGATATTTAGATCCAATTCAAGTTCCCATTGGTCCGGTTATGAGAGCTCGCGTGAAGAAATTCAAAGAAATGCTTATTGGGCTGATTCAAGCATCTTGGGCTCAAGCAATCGCATGGAGGCCCATTGAGGGAATTGCATGTGACATCCAGACCAACAAATGCATGGTTCAAGTTCTAGAAGGGACCGAATAATCATATGGCTGCAAATAATCTGGCTACTTTCCATTCAGTTTCTTTGCGAATTTGAGGCAACAAGTGGCGAGAAGAATTAGCTAATTGCCTGATTATTGTCTAGTTTCCTTTTCTTTTACAAAACATGCGTTTACTTTTATATTATTGTAAGGCTTTTAAGCCATTTAGGAAACTTACTTTATTTGCTTTAGATTGAGCATCTTTTTTGGCTGGTAATTGATTTGCCCGAAATTCCATGGGCAATTAGGAGCTCAAAATTCGCAAAGAGGAACCACTATATATTGTAACGAATTTCATTCAATAGTAACAAGTTTTACACACAATTTGAGGTTTAATTCTCTTCGGTTCTTAAACAAACTGTTCGAACTTATTGAAAGATCTCGTGGCGTTCAAAGACTTATCAATCAGTCCGTCCATAATTGATTGTGGCGTCCTCATATACCAAGGTTCATGCTTCTTGTTAGGCATCGGGTCGCCGTTTCATACTAAACCGATTTGGAATTTGATCTTGGAGACCAATTTTGGTTAGGGTCGTGTCAGTTCTTGACGTGGTTCATATCATTTGGCATCAGAGCGAGGGTTCTATTCAGGTTTTGCTTATCTATTCCCTTAGTTTTCATTTTTTTCAATTATTCATGAGTCTTGATTTCCATTATCAAAGTTGGGTTAAAAAAAAAAGGATCCAAAAAAAAAAAAAAAAGAAAAGAAAGAAAAACAAGGGAAAGAAGAAGACAAGAGGATCCAAAAAAAGAAAAAGAAAAGAGTTTGGAGACCTTCTTAAAATTTTTTGTTTGATTCTTGTTATTAATAGTTTAAGGAGCCCAAAATTGAATTCCCTCCAAAGACCAAAATTTTTGCTCAAAATTTCGTTCCTTCTCTGCTCAAATTTTCAAAAGCCCAAATTATCATTACCTGTGTTATACTCCTAGCTTCCTTAGTAATCTGTTTGTGAATTGTCAAGGAAATTTTTGATATTGATTTGACTAGTTCAATAGGAATTGAGCGAGAGTATTAGAGTGGATAAAAGCCGAAAAGTATTGAGCGCAAACACGAGTGAAATTGAGTGAACCATTTCACGAGTGAAACACCTAAGGGAGTGTGGTAAGGTCCTTTGCATTGTTTCTTACTTTGTTTGGCAGAAAAAAAAAATGTCAAACAACAGCAAGAACACTATTGAGGGTACCTCTGGTGCAACAGATCCAAAAATCCTCATGGAAGCGATGATAAGGGAGATGAGGTGATTGTTGAGAGGAGAGTAAGAACAGCTTCATGAGAGGATAGACCGAATAGAAAACGTACGTGTGGAACAGCTACAACATGTTCCTCATGCGCGTAGGCGGGAAAGGGTTCCAGTTAGAAGAGAGGTTAATGACTACTATGGGATTGATGGGGAAGAGTTTGATGAAGGAGAAGATTCAGCGGGTAGTCACCGGGGATTTGGACGGGATAGAGGAGTTAGGAACCATGAAAATGATAGTTTGAGAGGCATAAAATTGAAGATACCATCATTTCAAAGAAAATCAGATACTAAAGCGCACCTAGAATGGGAGAAGAAAATGGAGTTTGTCTTCGACTGCCACAACTATTCCGAGGCGAAGAAGGTAAAATTGGCTGTAATTGAATTTTCTAATTATGCTATTACCTGGTGGGATCAACTTGTCATAAATAGGAGACGAAATAGAGAGCGACCTATTGAGTCATGGGGAGAGATGAAGACCGTGATGAGAAAGCGATTTGTACCAGCTTACTACTACCGGGAATTGTACAACAAACAACAAAATCTTAAGCAAGGCAACCGGAGTGTGGAGGAGTACTATAAGGAGATGAAGGTTCTGATGATTCGAGCAAATATAGAGGAGGATCGGGAGGCTACAATGGCAAGGTTTTTGGTGGGCTTGAAACGAGAAATTCACAATGCCGTTGAGTTACAACATTATGTGGAGTTGGAGGACATGGTGCACAAGGCTGTCAAAATTGAGAATCAACTTAAGAGGAAGGGAAGTAATACACACCCAAGCCAAAACCCAAGTACATATGCTTGGAAAGTGAACCAATGGAGGAAGGATGAGAAGCAACCCAACACCAAGCCAAAGACTGAGCAAAAACAAGATGTGGCCAGTCATGGAAATCAAGGTAAATTCGATTCTTCCACTACTCAAAATCTTGATATTAAATGTTTTAAATGTCAAGGCAGGGGTCACATAGCAAGCCAATGTCCGAACAAACGAGTTATGGTGATGCGGGACAATGGAGAGGTTGAAACCGACGAGGATTCCGACAACGATTCTATGCCTTCATTAGAGGATGCCGACGATGAGGAGTATGCTGCCCAAGGAGAATTGTTGGTTATAAGGAGAGCTCTAAGTGTGCAAGCCAAAGAAGAAGAAGAAGAGGTGCAACGGGAAAACATCTTTCATACTAGGTGCCATGTCCAAAACAAGGTATGTAGTGTGATTATTGATGGTGGGAGTTGTACTAACGTTGCTAGCACAACCATGGTAGATAAGTTAGGGCTGCCAACAAGTAAGCATCCTCGACCTTATAAATTGCAATGGTTAAATGATAGTGGTGAGGTAAAGGTGCATAAGCAAGTGTTAGTTTCTTTTCACATTGGAAGATATGAAGATGAAGTTTTGTGTGATGTGGTTCCGATGCAAGCTGGGAACTTATTATTAGGCAGACCATGGCAATTTGATCGGCGAGTTAAACATGATGGTTTCACCAACAAGTACTCATTTGTTCACAATAAAAAAACGATCACTCTTGTTCCGTTAACACCAAAACAGGTCCATGAAGACCAAGTGAACTTACAGAGAGAAAATGATAAAAGAAAATTGATGAGTGGAGAAAAATCAGGAGTGGGAGTGCAGAGAGAGAGCTCGGCCAGCGAGAGGAAAAAAGAAGAGATGGTCGAGAAAAAGGAGAGCAAAGAGAGCAAAGCAGAGAGAAAAACAAACTTCTATGCAAGAGGTAGTGAGATTAGAAGAGCGTTGTTTTCAAATCAGCCAATGATTGTACTTTTGTACAAAGAGGCATTTTTAAACACTAACGAAGTTGACCCTGCATTGCCTAGTTCTGTTGTTTCTCTGTTGCAAGAATTTGAGGATGTATTTTCGGATGAGGTGCCTGATGGTTTGCCACCAATTCGGGGAATAGAACATCAGATTGATTTTGTACCTGGTGCTTCCATTCCAAACCGACCAGCTTATAGAAGCAACCCTGAGGAGACAAAGGATCTTCAAAGGCAGGTCAGTGAGTTGATGACAAAGGGGTACGTGAGAGAAAGTATGAGCCCGTGTGCCGTTCCAGTCTTACTCGAGTCTAAGAAGGTTGGGACATAGAGGATGTGCGTAGATTGTAGAGCCATTAACAATATCACGGTAAAGTATCGCCATCCTATTCCTCGTTTAGATGATATGTTGGATGAATTGCATGGTGCTTCTGTGTTCTGAAAAATTGATTTGAAAAGTGGATACCATCAAATACGCATGAAAGAGGGTGATGAATGGAAAACTGCCTTTAAGACAAAATATGGTCTGTATGAGTGGTTAGTAATGCCATTTGGTTTAACTAATGCTCCAAGTACATTTATGCGTTTAATGAATCATGTATTACGTGCATTTATTGGCAAGTTTGTTGTTGTGTACTTTGATGATATACTCATTTATAGTAAAGATGTGGACCAACACGTAGCGCATTTAAAATCTATTTTGGATGTGCTTAGAAAGGAGAAATTGTATGCTAACCTCAAAAAGTGTTAGTGCTCAAGGTATACAGGTTGATGAAGAAAAGGTGCGAGCCATCCAGGAGTGGCCGAGTCCAACTAGTGTGGGAAAGGTATAGAGTTTTCATGGACTTGCTAGTTTCAACCAGCGGTTTGTGAAAGATTTCAGTACAATAGCTGTACCACTGGCTGAAGTGATCAAGAAGAACGTTGGGTTTAGATGGGGAGAAGAGCAAGAAAGGGCATTTCAGTTAATCAAGGAGAAGTTGACTAATGCTCCATTGTTATCTTTACCTAATTTTTTCAAAACTTTTGAGATTGAATGTGATGCTTCAGGTGTTGGAATTAGCGCCGTTTTAATGCAGGAAGGGAGACCAATAGCATATTTCAGTGAGAAACTGAACGGGACAACTCTTAATTGCCCAACTTATGATAAGGATTTGTATGCGTTGGTACGAGCACTAGAGACGTGGAAGCACTACCTATGGCCAAAGGAGTTCGTGATTCACACCGATCATGAATCCCTAAAACACTTGAAGGGCCAACACAAGCTGAACAAGAGGCATGCTATTTGGGTAGAGTTTATAGAGACGTTTTCGTATGTCATTCGCTACAAGCAAGGTAAAGAAAACGTCATTGCCGAAGCGCTTTCTCGCAGGTATGCCTTAATCTCAACTCTTAATGCTAAACTACTGGGTTTTTAACATATAAAAGAGTTATATTCTAATGACCGTGACTTTAGCACTGAGTATCAAGCTTGTGAGAAATTTGCTAGTGGTAAGTACTTTAGGCAAGAGGGATACTTGTTTTGGGAGAATAAATTGTGTGTGCCTAATTGTTCATTAAGAGATTTGCTAGTGAGAGAATCCCATGGGGGAGGATTGATGGGACATTTTGGAGTGATGAAAACTTTAGCGGTGTTGCAGGAACACTTCTATTGGCC